>JAINUG010000144.1:2108926-2208926 GCA_029706075.1 Aldrovandia affinis | reverse complement strand
TTCAGGCTCATGGCACTGAATGTTATTCATGTATCGTTTTTCTTTAATCTCTCGTCTAAAAATGGCACTCATTAAAAGGCTCCAGAGCGTTCTCTCACAGTTGGAAGCATTTTTTTTCCTGTCAGCCACGGGCACTCACCGTGTCGACGTGGGCCAGTCCATCGGCGGTTCCACGTCTCCTGCGCTTTCTCCATTACCGTCTCGCTGCGCGGGCCTCGCTCCTGTTTGCCGAAGCACCGTCGGGCCCACGGCCATGTTTGATCGAATATCGGGTTTGTCGCGAGCGCGCACTTGCAAGTCCTCCACTAAAAGGGGAAATCAATGCGACGTCATGTTGTGGTTCAGTGCTTCCTGTCCTTTGGAACCTCAAGGGGGAATTCAGTCCGTCCCTGAAAACACTTCTGTCTTTAAGTAACCAATTACAGCAAGTCTGACTTCTTACAGGGGTGGTTCTTTGCTGTGAATTTGTCATTGCTGAAACTTGTGTAAGAAAACAAAACAAAAAAAGATATAAAGGTTGTCGATTTTTTTTGTCCTAAACAAAGTGCCATAGAGGCCGAGTGGCCTCCTCAGTGAATCTCCCAGCTCATCTTCAGTTATTTCATTCTGGGAGCAAGTGAGCGCCAAATCTGCTGTTACATTTTACATTTTACATTTTAAGCATTTAGCAGACGCTCTTATCCAGAGCGACTTACAAGATGTGCATCAATACATGGTAGGAGCAATCACAGTTAGCGCACGAGATCAGTGCAGGAATACAGCAATAGACATCATTGCAGGCATCTGCGTACCATACCTGTAACACCGGGAAGGAAAAGGTATTTTACAATGTTTACAAAATGTACATTTTTTTTTTTTTTTTTTTTTTTTTTATTACTTTTTTTTTTTTTTTTAAAGAGTATAGTGTTGAACAAGTAGACAGTGGTGAAGACAATTTAGCTAGATGGACAGAGATCAGGGGTAGTGGAGTCTGAAGAGGTGGGTTTTGAGTCTCTTGCGGAAGATTGAAGTGATTCCGCAGTCCTGACCAATTGCGGGAGGTCGTTCCACCAACGAGGGACCAGGACAGAGAAGAGGCGAGACCGCGCGAGCGGCTGCCAGGCGCCCGGAGGGATGGGGCAGTCAGTCTGCCAGCGGAGGCGGAGCGGAGAGGTCTGGACGGGGTGTAGGGCGTGATGAGTGACTGGAGGTATGGGGGAGCA
Source organism: Aldrovandia affinis (assembly GCA_029706075.1). Classification (NCBI taxonomy): domain Eukaryota; kingdom Metazoa; phylum Chordata; class Actinopteri; order Notacanthiformes; family Halosauridae; genus Aldrovandia; species Aldrovandia affinis. The sequence continues at coordinate 2,207,724 of JAINUG010000144.1, read as the reverse complement.
GTACCTCTGGCCGCTTGAAAAGCAAGCACCAGTGACTTGAATCTGATGCGTGCTGCGATGGGGAGCCAGTGCAGAGAGGAGAGTAGAGGGGTGACGTGGGTGAACTTCGGCTGGTTGAACACCAGGCGAGCAGCAGCGTTCTGGACTAGTTGCAGTGGCTTGACGGCACAGGCCGGAAGGCCTGCCAGCAAGGAGTTGCAGTAGTCCAGACGTGAGATCACCAGGGCCTGGACCAGGAGTTGAGTGGCCTCTTGGGTGAGGAACGGCCGGATCCTCCGGATGTTGTGGAGGGAGAAACGGCAGGTCCGAGTGATCGCTGCAATATGGCTCGAGAAGCACAGCTGGTTGTCCAGGGTTACCCCAAGACTCCTGGCAGACTGGGACGGAGACACTATGGAGCCTTCCACGGTGATTGACGCATCAATCATCGGGGAGCCCTTCGCTGGGAGGAAGAGCAGCTCTGTCTTCCCAGGTTCAGCTTCAGGTGGTGGGTGGACATCCATGCGGAGATGTCAGCCAGGCATGCAGAGATCCGTGCCGGGACCCGGGTATCAGATGGAGGGAAGGAGAGAAAGAGTTGAGTGTCATCAGCATAACAGTGATAGGAAAAACCATGAGCAGAAATAACAGAACCAAGTGACTTGGTGTACAGAGAAAATAGGACAGGGCCTAGCACCGAGCCCTGCGGGACACCGGTAGAGAGGGTGCGGGGAGAGGAGAGGGATCCTCTCCAGGCCACCTGGTAGGACCGGTCAGCCAGGTAGGACTCAAACCATGTCAACACAGATCCAGAGATTCCCATCTCGACGAGAGATGAGAGCAGGATCCGGTGGTCCACGGTGTCGAATGCCGCCGACAGGTCGAGGAGAAGGAGGACGGAGCTAAGGGATCGGGACTTAGCGACGTGAAGAGCCTCTGTGACCGCAAGGAGAGCAGTCTCTGTGGAGTGGCCTGCTCTGAACCCAGATTGGTTAGGATCAAGCAGGTCGTTCTGTGAGAGATGAGCAGACAGTTGATTATAGACAGCCCGCTCTAACGTTTTGGAGAGGAATGGGAGGAGAGAGACAGGTCGGTAGTTAGAGATGACAGCAGGATTCAGAGAGGGTTTTTTGAGGAGGGGGACAACCTGAGCGCATTTGAGGGAGGAGGGGACAGAGCCAGAGGACAGAGAGGAGTTAATGACATTGGAGACAAGGGGGAGGATGTCCATAGCAATGGACTGGAAGAGGGGGGAAGGAATGGGATCAAGAGGGCAGGTGGTGGGACGGTGGGAGAGAACAAGTTGAAGGATGTCAGAGTCAGGGAGGGGTGAGAAGGAGGACAGAGGAGTGGGAGGTTTAGGTAGCGGGATGGGAGAGGGAGAGGTTGGGGGGAAGGAGTTGCGAATGACCTCAACCTTCTCGTGAAAGAAGGATGAGAAGTCATCGGCAGTTATAGAGGAGGGGGGTGGGGGAGGAGGAGGGGTGAGGAGAGAGGAAAATGTAGCATAGAGTTTACGTGGGTTGGAAACAGAGGGATTGTATCTTAGAAAGGAAGAATGCAGACTTAGCAGAGGAGAGGTTAGCGGAGAAGGAAGCCAGGAGTGTGTGGAAGTCAGACAGAGCTGCAGGGGATTTGGATTTTCTCCATTTCCTTTCTGCCGCACGCAGCTTCAGTCGGTTAGCCCGAATGGAATCGGTTAGCCAGGGGGCGGGGGGTCGGAGACGAGCGGGTTTAGCGGATAGAGGACAGAGTAAGTCAAAGGAGGAGGAGAGAGGAAAGTAGGGTGGATGATGCTACTTCAGCAGGTAGCTGAGAGAAGGCATCAGTAGGGGGAAGGGAAGATAGGACAGTAGCTGACAGGGCAGCGGGTGAGAGAGTGCGGAGGTTGCGACGGACAAGGACAGTGGGAGCAGGTGAAGATGGTTTAGGGACAGAGGGGAGGGGGAGGGAGAAGGACAGAAAGGAATGGTCAGACACATGTAGAGGCGATACCGTAATGTTGGGTGAGGCACAGTTCCTGGTGAAGACCAGGTCCAGTTGGTTACCGGCCTTGTGGGTGGATGGGGATTCAGCCATGGTGAAGTCAAAGGACTGAAGCAGGGGGGAGGAATGCAGAGGCCTGGGAGGACTCTAGCTGCAGGTTGAAGTCCCCGAGGAGTAAGACGGGAGTGCCATCCTCAGGGAAGGCACTGAGTAGGGCATCCATCTCATCTAGGAAACTCCCCAGTGGACCTGGAGGGCGGTAAAGAACAATGATGTGCAGTTTACATGGAACAGTGACAGTGACAGCATGAAATTCAAAGGAGGAGGGGAGAAGTGAGGAAGAGGAACAATACCAAATCTCCACAGGGGGAGATCAGTATACCTGTCCCTCCACCTCTACCTGAGGGTCGTGGAGTGTGGGAGAAGGTGTAGGCGGCAGAGAGAGCAGCAGGGGTGGCTGTGTTTTGCGGAGTGATCCAGGTCTCCGTAAGCGCCAGGAACTGCAGGGAGAGTAGCGAGGCCTGGGCCGAGATGAAATCGGAAATCTGTTGACAGAGACTGTCAGTAGAGTGCCTCCGCTTTGCGCGTGGCCTCGCGGGAAAGAAGCCGCGTCGATCGTGAGCGTCTGGTAATAGCAGCTCTCCGGGACACTCTTGGAAAGGGGCCCATGCTTCTGGAGGGGATGCGCGCGGGAATCGCAGGCGCGAGCGGGCTCAATCTGCGGCGCTGAGAAACCGGAGGGCGAGTTTGCGCTCACACGCACACACACACACACACTAGCCTACACCCTGGTGCGATGCTGAAATATCCTATGGCTCTGAGGTGATGGGTGCAGAAAAGATCAATTTGGTGATGCTGAAAAGATGTTAAGCCTGCATGAAAAACACACACACACACACACACACACACACTCTTCCGATTCTAACCGGTGGCTGATTATTCCTTCGGTGTCTGGGTTTCTGTGTCCCCTACTCACAGTTCTAATATTTCGTCTGGTTTGTATATATAGACCGTAAAGCACCTGCTTATAGAAAGGCTAAATTCACAGATATTAGCAATTGTTCCCTCACAGCACAACCCCCATATTTCTTGTTCTCTGTCACAAGGAACAATGCAAAGCTTGTTTTTATGTAGTGGTTTTCATAAACCACTGAGAGGATGAAAGTATATATACACACACACACACATGCTCTCTCTCTCCCTCTCTCTCTTTCCCACACACACATACACACACACTCTCTGTCTCTTGCTTTCTCGTTCTCACACACACACTTACACACACATATACTCTCACGTACAAAGGGGGAGAGTGTGGCCTCTCCCATGTCGTGCAGCAGTGGGGCGCTATCACGATGTTTGGGGTGGTTGCACGCTCAGCAGCAGGCACCACTTCCCACTGATGCCCTGTGTAAGGCCAGGGCCAAGGACGAGGAGAAGCAGCTTCCTCACGGAAATCCAGCATGAAGCGGATTCAAATGACCAGTGAGGAGTACGCGAAGGAAAGTGAAATGCCAAAACATTAATGGCATTCTGTAGCGCTTTTTACATTTCTTTCCTATGTGTTTTACAGAAAAAAGACACTAGCCACCACTACTATGTAGCACTGAACTGGTTAATTGAGACCAATTAAAAACACACACTTTATGTTGGAGAAACAAGCATTGGCAACGTATATGTGGAGGGCGTCGGTCTCGGCCACGTGGGAGTGGCATGGTTGCCTGTGTTTTTACATGTTGTGGAGGCCTTTGGAGCAGGGAGACTTTCCGGGGGCAGGTTTGGCACTCTCACAGCGGAAGGTTGCTCCAAAGGCCATAATTGATTTAATTATTATTTAATTGATGTTAATTGGTAAGTGATTATTCACCTACCTGTTTCTGTGTGAGAATGTGAGTGGGTGTGGTCTGTCAATTGTTGAGTGATTGATAGATGGGTGATTGCCTCACGAGTCCCACCTGAGCCAGGCAGAAAGTGAGCCTATTTAAGAGCAGGTGGGGCGAGTGGGGAATCAGTTAGTCTTGTCTTGTCATTGATGTGTGTGTCTTGAGGAGTTAGTCTTGTCATTGTTGTCATTGTTGTCATTGTTGTCATTGTTGTGAGTGAGTGAGTGAGTGAGCGTGCGTGCGTGCGTGCGTGCATGTTGTATTGTGGATTATTGTGGAGTGTTTGATGTGTGATGTGTGAAGTGTGAGGTGACTCTGTCGGGGATGGTGGCGCGTGTCTGTAATCCAAGCTTCTGGGAGGCGGAGTCTGTGTGGAGTATGTTGAGTTCTGTGTGCGTTTGTCTAAAGTGACTGAGTAGAGTGCTTCCTGTGTGTGTGTGGGGAAGAGGGAGAGGGGGCGCACTAAGAGTGTCCGCCTTTCTCCCTCGGTGTGATTGAAAGAGAACTCGCACTCGGGCAGTGGAGAGTGTTTCTGGGCAACGGCCCGAGCACTCTCACTGGAAGAGTGGAGAGTGTCTCGGGGCTGGTTGACAGAAAACTCACTGTGAGGAGTGGCGAGGGTCTGTGTGTTTGGGTTGAAAAGAGAACTCAGACTGGAAAGTTTGAGTGTCTCTGTATGCATGGGTGGGAAGCACTTGAAAGGTCACAGGATATGTGTGTGCCTGAGGAAGTTCCATGGGAACTCCGGACGAAGAGGCGCAGTGTCCTGTAAGTTTTGATTATTTAGCTTGTTATTTTAGTTGTTTTTACCCGAAAGCTTCACGGCGAGTAGGGTGAAGATTTTGTGTTTGTGTTTGTGTTTGTGTTTGTGTTTGTGTTTGTGTTTGTTTTATGTTAACCTGCTCCCCCACTGTCTCTCTCCCATGTCTGGGGGGAGATACAGGAAAAAATAAAAATCTGGTCCGTAGACCGGCAAACTCCACTCCGTCTCCAGACTGCTCTGTTCCCATCCAGGGATTGTCACGTGGCGTGTGACAGTATGCAACATATAGAATTATTGCACGCCATACGCCATTTACCATTTACTACTTACAGTAGTGAATGCATGCTTTTTTCAGGATATGTGGTCCCAATGGGAATCGAACCCACAACCTAAGCGTTGTTAGTGCCATGCTCTACCTGCTGAGCACAATGCAAACGCATTTTGTTATTAATGTGATTTGCAGATTCCAGTATTGAGTGCACATTTTTCATATCATCACAGCACTGAAGAGCAATGAAGAGATTCATCTGTCATATTCACGTTCATGAGGCATGCGGTATAGGTGTGTGCAAACTGTTGGATCCATGTGCCTGGTAACAGCCAGTCACGCCAATTACACGATTGCCGTCTCTGATGTGCATCATTTCATTTTCCAGACAAAATTGTCGAATTCATTTTACCCATGTTCACTGGTTCAGCTAGGGCTGACAGGGTCCTGGCAGAGCGTTTTTCTGATTGATAAACTTTGCTTCGCAGGCCTTTATATTTCCATTACCCTGATCGCCTTCATTACTGTTGGGACTATCTCCCATTTACATTTTCATTTTGCGAAGGTGACACCATTTCATGAATCGGTGAGAAAATGCGTTTGCGTAAAATGATGGGTTTTTTTTTGGAGCTGGGTTGAAACCTGGCTATTAGGTTGCTTAGGGACACCAGTGGCCCATCGTGACTCCGCATTCTCAAAACGTAGTGCGAAATGACATCGCTATGGAACGCTTGTTAAAATTGGGGCTCTCGCTGGCGGATAGCGTAGCGGTCTAACGCACCACACTTTGGCTGGTCCGGTGTGGTGTTTCGCTGTTCGCTGTCTCTACCAGACCGGCCCTGGTCGTCAGCCCGATCGGAGGCGGCGTTTGGCTGTCCGCCTCCGTGGGGGGGAGGGTGAGCCAGCACGAGTCCCGGAGGGGAGGGGGAATTGAGATAAATAGAGGGTATAATTGGCAACCAAATTGGGAGAAAAACGGGGTAAAATTTGAAATCAATTTTAACAGAAAATTGGGGCTCTCAAATCATTTTGTCATGATTTGATTGTCGCGACCCACCGCACCAGCAAAGACGGCGGCAGCCAATGCGTGATGTGTGCTGTGCTCAAGATCGCTTTCAGCGTACTGTAGTGAGCTTCCACTATCGAACCGTTTTGATGGAACTGGCCAATTCACATGCGAGGTAAGGCAACGGTGAGCTGACGCCGTTCCAGTAATTCTTTGGATACTACCTCTAAAAATCTGCAAATACAACTCTTGTGAGGATGTTGTGAGACGCAGAGAAGTTACCAGAATCAGCCACATTGTCTTCGGTTGTACTTTTTGTGTGGCTCAAAATCTCCATTTAATATATATAACTTTAATAAAATGGCACAATTAAGAGCTTAACCCACCTTTGTACACCAACTTTCTGAAAAGTGTAATAACGCCTTCCATGTACACTAATAGCAAATAACATTTTTTTTTTTTTTTTTTTTTTTTGGGGTGTAGGCCTAGTTGGGCTGAATGGCCTGGCCTAGTCAATAGACGCCTAATGTCTTAAAAACATATTTTCTTCCACACTGTCAGAGTGCTCGTCCGTTCATATCAGTTCGTATCAGCGTTTAACATTCGGTAGGCGTTTAAAAAATAAATAGTGTTTTGTATAAATTTCCTTCTGTCACAGGAGGACAAGTAAACAAACGGGTCAGGAGAAAGACGGGGAAATCGTTTTTCATTCCATTAGCTGTATGAATCAATGCCAGTGGCAGGCCTTGATTATTGACTTGGCTTCGGGAGTCTGGTGTCGACCCGGAGCAGCACAGCAAACAGACGTAGCGTGTCACAAGTAATCATTTTAAACCTAATCACTCTTTAATGGAACAAACTGCTTCAAAATCCTCTCTACCAATCAGCCCCCCCCGCCCCCGCTCCCGCCCTGCGTCCAGCCCCCATCCCCCATCCCCCATCCCAGTATGTAACCCTTTCGGGAACAGAGAGAACAGATTTATGTCGTGCTTCATTGCTGGTTTTACAGCGCACATGGCTGGAGTTGCTGTTTGATTTCTTTAACCGGCAGTTATAGCAGCTTTGCGGATTGTACCCTTTTTATGCCACCTGCACCGATGTTTAAATTATACGTAATACATTTTGAGACATACAGACTGGGAATATTATGAGTGAAATCATGTCATACTTATTATTATTATTATTATTATTATTGTTACATTCCCATTACAGCAACACATTTTAGTACTGTTCAGATACCAATATTATATATTTTTTTGACTGCAGGGGCCTGTCTCACAAAGCAGGATTAGTGGGTTAGCGAGCTAACTTTGGGTTTAATCCCGGGTTTTCGATCTCACGACTGGCTCACTTCTAACCGGGTTGCATCGCCATGGTAACTTATGCTACGAATCTAACCTGCTCCGGAGTACTTTAAGTTCAGGCTAATGGATCAAATCCTATAAAAATCCTGCCCCCTCACCAATCAGCTCTCTGGAAAATGGCCTCACCAATCCTAGAGAATTGCGTAATCATTTTTTACAAATATCAGAGATACAGATTGTCCGTGGAGGGAATATTGTATCTTTGCAAGCTTCTAAAGCCACTCACAAATGCCACTCGTCGAAGCAATGCGATCACTGTGCAGCAAACTATGTATTGCCCTACGTTTTGTAGCCACCGGTACATATACGTATTCCGTTGGTGATGCAGAGAACCTGAGCAAACATAAAGTTTATATAGTTGTATGTATATAGTTATCAATAATGAATAAAATGTACTGTTGCATATTGAGTGCGGTGTAATATTCTCATATGATTACCGAGTGATTGGTGCAATAAATTGCATTCACATTACGTTCACCCGCAGCCCTGGTTGAGCCACAGTCGTGAGACCGAAAACCCAGGGTTAAGCCCAAAGTTAGCTCGCTAACCCACCAATCCTGCTTCGTGAAACAATGCTCTGGATCTGTTCATGTTGCATGCGATTGGCTGTGTTACAAACACCGCCCCTTTTGTGTGCAAGCTTGATCGGAAAAAAAGAAAAAAGAAAAACCAGGGTTGACAGAGCAAGTTGATAACCACCTTCGTGAGACAGGTTAGCCGTAATGGCCTTTGTTAGGCTTTGTGTCGCCAGCTAACGCAAAGATACCCTGACTATGTTGAACTTCCTTTGTGAGACAGGCCCCTGGTTTGAGTTCTGCTACTACATTTACTACATTATATGTACCAATAGGAAACGAAATGAAAGTGAGAGAGCACTGACATATTTTAAGTTGTAACAGTGGTGATGTGTGTGTGTGTGTGTGTGTGTGTGTGTGTGTGTGTGTGTGTGTGTGTGTGTGTGTGTGTGTGTGTGTGTGTGTGTGTGTGTGTGTGTGTGTGTGTGTGTGTATGTGTGTGTGTGTGTGTGTGTGCGCGCGCGCGTTCTGTGTTCTGTACACAGGTGCTGGGTTGGATCCGGAATGGGGAGTCCATGCTCAATGCCAGCCTCGTGAATGCCAGCTCACTGTCAGAGGCAGAGCAACTGCAGAGGGAACACGAGCAGTTCCAGCTGGCTATCGAGGTAATCATCCAAAGCAGCCTCAAACTTAACATGGTTAATTGCTTCAGCATGGGCCTTTGTGTAACACAGCTATATATATGTATATACACACACACACACATGTATATATGCACATGCACACAGACACATACACACAAGGAACAATGTGAAGCTTGTTTTTACTGTGTATGTAGTGGTTTTCATAAACCAAATAAGAGCCTAAAAGTATATATACACACACACTCTCTCTCTCTCTCTTTCTCTCGCTCATTCTCTCTTTCACACACACACACACTCTTTCATACTCACGCACACCACATACGCACACACACATTCTCACACACATGCGCACACATACACACTCGCACACTCTCTCTCTCACACACACTCACACACACTCTCTCCCTCTCACACACATACGCACACATACACACTCTCTCTCTCACACACCCAAACACACACACACATACACACTCTCTCTCTCTCACACACCCAAACACACACACACATACAAACTCTCTCCCTCTCTCTCACACACACACACACACACACACTATTTTATACTCTCACACGCTCTCCCTCTCTCTCTCTCACACACACACACACACAAACACACACACACAGGAGTAGTTTTCTTTGCAGGAGTGTGTAGAATCAGATGAGGTGTCTCCAGTTGGAGGGGAGCCTCAGGCATTCTCCCGTTGGAGTGCACTATGGAGCTAATCTCCAGGACAAACCGCACTGGACATGTTCTGCATTGGATTCATCGTTTCTCTGGAGTCCATCTGTGTAAATAAGAACAAGCCCTTTCCGGGCCTGTCAACTAATTCACTTTTCTTAAATCCATGGGCAGGATGCATGTTAAATCACAAAAAACAAACACTTTTCTTGTGCCCTGTGGGAGAACAAATAGGTGAATATTTGCATGCACAGGCCCACAGTAAGTGTCCTTTATGTGCCCTTAAGTAAAGTAAAGGCTCCTCCGTATATTTAAGACTAGATTAGCCCATGGAAAACTTTTGTTGGGGGATTGAGGCTAGGTTTCAACGAATGCTAAGCTGAGAAAGCAGAGAAGCAATCCTCCCAGATATCAGAGAACTAGACTCCTGAAAGTGTGAGTGCATAGATTGATGAGCAGTAGCCCTAGTCTTTCTTGATCTGTTACGTTTTCTCCCGTCCTTCATTAACAGTAAACATGCATGATGCAGCTTGATGCACGTTTAGTAATATCCAAAATTCCTTGTTTTGTGTATAATGGAAGTCTTCCTTGCATTTGTTCCTTATTTCAAATGTGAATCAATGAACTGAATTGTAGTGAATTGCACATGAATGGCAACACAGAAAGTTAGCTGACATTGACCTGCATGTAGTATAGTTAGTGGCCAAAAAAAAGTCACCACCTGGATTTAACTGAGCAAATAGGTAAGAGCCTTCCATTGGATAATTACTGCAGTGATTAATATGTTTTAGCTGGCAACAAGTTATTTAACCCTAACTGATGCAGTGAGTAGCTTCTAATTTCTTAAACAAGCATGTCGGAAGACATATCCTGTGGTCGTGGAAAAGATGTTAATCTGTTTCAGAAGGGTCAAATTATTGGCCTGCATCAAGCAAAGAAAACAACTAAGGAGATTGCTGAAACTACTAAAATTGGGTTAAGAACTGTCCAATGCATTATTAAAACCTGGAAGGATAGTGGTGAACCATCATCTTTGAGGAAGAAATGTGGTCGAAAAAAAATATTGAATGATCGTGATCGGTGATCACTTAAACGTTTGGTGAAATCATATCATAAAAAATCTACAGTAGAACAGAGTAAGAGCATTTCCACACGCACAATGCAAAGGGAACTCAAGGGATTGGGACTAAACAGCTGTGTAGCCTTAAGAAAACCACTTGTCAGTGAGGCTAATTGGAAAAAAAGGCTTCAATTTGCTAGGGAGCATAAAGATTGGACAATGGAAGAAGGTCATGTGGTCTGATGAGTCCAGATTTACCCTGTTCCAGAGTGATGGGCGCATCAGGGTAAGAAGAGAGGTGGATGAAGTGATGCACCCATCATGCCTAGTGCCTACCGTACAAGCCTGTGGGGGCAGTGTTATGATCTGGGGTTGCTGCAGTTGGTCAGGTCTAGGTTCAGCAACGTTATGTGCCCAAAGAATGAGGTCAGCTGACTACCTGAATATACTGAATGAACAGGTTTTTCCATCAATGGATTTTTTCTCCCCTGATGGCACGGGCATATTCCAAGATGACAATGCCACGATTCATCGGGCTCAAATTGTGAAAGAGTGGTTCAGGGAGCATGAGACATCATTTTCACACATGGATTGGCCACCACAGAGTCCAGACCTTAACCCCATTGAGAATCTTTGGGATGTGCTGGAGAAGACTTTGCGCAGCATCAATCCCATCATCAATACAAGATCTTGGCGAAAAATTAATGCAGCTCTGGACGGAAAGCAGAAGCTTATCGAAACGATGCCACGGCGAATGCGTGCCGTAATCAAAGCTAAAGGTGGTCCAACTAAATATTACAGTCTGTCACTTTTTTTTTTGACGGGCAGTGTATATTGTAGGTGTGTTCTGGTGAGTTACAGTTGTGCTCTAGTGAGTTATGGGACGATAATTCCACTGAGGGACGCTGTGACACCATCGCTGGGGAACTGTACTGTAAAGTCAAATGTTTAATGAAATGAATTATGTTACCGGCAGTAACATGCGGTACTCCATAAATTGTGTTTTATGTGCTGCTAGAATCAAGTATCCCATTTCAGATTTAGTTTTCACTGTGTCAGTGGTGCTGTTAGCAGTGCAACATTTAACTTTGGCTCAGTACGCCATACATACATTTATTTAGTTTGTGAAAGACTGCATATATGAGAACATGTATGTTCTCGGTTGTTTTTAGATTTTGCCAGTCCAGCCCCTTCTTTGATTGGTGAATGAGTGCTTCCAGAGATTCTAAATGGTAATAGAGATGGTTCACTCACAGCTTCAATGCACCTTGGTATAGATTCTATGTGTCTGGAACTATATTGGAGGGATGCAACACCATTCCTCCACAATAAATTCCATCATTTGGTGTTTTGTTGATGGTGGTGGAAAACGTTGTTTCAGGCGCCGCTCCAAATCTCCTGTAAGTGTTCAATTGGGTTGAGATCTGGTGACTGAGACGGCCATGGCATGTAGTTTACATCATTTTCATGCTCTTCAAACCATTCAGTGACCACTTGTGCCCTGTGGATGGGGGCATTGTCATCCTGGAAGAGACCATTTCATCAGGATATAAATGTTCACCATAGGATGAAGGTGATCATTAAGAATGGCTTTGAATTTATTGCCTTTTACCTTGCCCTTTAAGGAGTTGAGGGGACCTGAACCATGCCAGGAAAATGCACCCCACACCATAACACAGCCGAGAGTATCCGCCATTTACTCAAGTCTGTATGCAGTATATCTACAGTATATATACACTACCGTTCAAAAGTTTGGGGTCACCTTCCATCTGGACTATGGCTAATCGGGCACTCCTTCATTCTTCAGCAAGATAACGACCCGAAACACACCTTGAAGTTGTGCAAGAACTATCTGGTGAAGGAGGAATGTGAACAACAACTCAAACTAAAGACCTGGCCTGCCCAGTGTCCAGACCTCAATCCCATAGAACTTGTATGGGACAAACTGGAAAGGAAGAGTCAAAGCAAAGCAACCCACAAGTTTCTCTGGGAATTGCTGCAGGATAGCTGGGAAAACATGTCGGGTGATTTCCTGCTAAAACTTATTAACCGAATGGCCACTGTTTGTGAGGCTATTCTCATGCCAAAGGGTGACTATTTTGAGGAATCCAAGATTCAATTTTCAATATAATTTTCTTGAACATTTCTTTGATGTTCATTTTGTTCATTGTTACATGTGTTTTTTGTCATTTTAAAGTATTTACAGAAATGTATACGGTGTAAAGCATTGTCAATTATGAGATAAACCTAGTTTCCAGCAGGTGACCCCAAACTTTTGAACGGTAGTGTATGTATATATTCTATGTGGTTTCCCTTGTGTCCTCCAGTCCCTGTTCCACGCCAACTCCCTGCAGAAGACGCACCAGAGTGCACTGCAGGTGCAGCAGAAGGCTGAGGTCATGCTCCAGGCTGGCCACTATGACCCCGATGCCATCCGCGGTTGTGCCGAAAAGGTGGCCCTGCACTGGCAGCAGCTCATGCTGAAGATGGAGGACCGCCTCAAGCTGGTCAATGCCTCCGTGGCCTTCTACAAGACCTCTGAACAGGTCAGTCACAGCACAGTGCCCCCTGGGGATGGGGAGGAACCACTGTTTCTGGCAAGATGGGTCAGCTAGTTAACAATACTGTTTCAGCTTGAAATAAGTGTATGTAGAGTGAGGTGTAGAGATTGCTGAACAAATTCCTGGCATGCCAATTCTCTGCATATGCAGACTAGTATACCTACTAGTGGCTGGCGGTGTAGTGTAATGGTTAGGGAGCTGGGCTTGCAACTCAGAGGTTGGAGGTTCAATTCCCAGGCACTGCTGTTGTACCCTTGAGCAAGGTACTTAACCTGAATTGCTTCAGTGAAATATCCAGCTGTATAAATGGATTGTAAAGAAATGTACAACTGTATAGGTTGCTCTGGATAAGAGCGTCTGCTAAATGCCTAAAATGTTAATGTAAAAATGTACCTTGAGGCCAGAAGGATCCAGGTTATTGATGTAATTGTTCCGGCATACATTTCCTCCCATCTGCTCTTTCCTCTTTGAAAGGACATGAGTAATCCACGTACAAAACCATATTTGTGCTTTAAGTATGCTCTCGTGTTCACACAGTTGAAGCGTACTCTGGTGGAGCATGTCCCATTGCAGAGATGTAGTCTGGTATAGTATTATACGCGTCCCGCAGGTGTGCAGCGTGCTGGAGAGCCTGGAGCAGGAGTACAGGAGGGACGAGGACTGGTGTGGGGGCCACGACAAGCTGGGGGCCACCGCCGAGACCGACCACGTCATCCCGCTCATCAGCAAGCACCTGGAGCAGAAGGAGGCCTTCCTCAAGGTACAGCGTGCCCCTCTGGACTCTGGCCCCCCTCTCAGGAGCAAACGGAAAAAAACTGTGCGATATGCCCAGACACGTTAGGGTAAATCATACCGACAAAACATCTGTATAAAACACGTGAGCTTGAGCACAAGCAGTGTACAAGTACGTGGCAGTAGTACAGAATGCTGCATTCATTCCCGAGCTGTGTCTCAGGACGCATGATTGGGGTCGTGGAGGGTCACAAGGTACATATGAAAAACATAGCTTAATTTATTTTGTGCACTTTCTATAGACATCCACACCTAAGTGTACATGGAGTGTGTTTATATAGGTGTTAAATACATTTGAATTCCATATTCTAACATATGTCATGGTACATTTTAATGGGGGGTTTTTCGCTCATTAAACCAGTGGTGGGAAAACGCTGGGGCATTGGACACCTGCACGTTGAAGTGCAGAAATAGGCATGTGATCTCACCAGAGGGTTGATCCTGACCTCACCCTGCTCTCACTGCTGTGCCCGGGGGGAGGTAGGGAGACAGCTGAGAAAGCATCTCAACCTTTGGGCGTACACATCATGTCCAGATGTAGGCGGAGGGCACAGAGCTGCTCGAACATGTCATTCGTCTCCAACCGTCTTTGGTTTATAATCGCTGTCCTCCTCATTCGGCATAGCGGCTTTTTTATAGCCGATCTTTATCTTGAATGACTCTGGTTCGACCGTGGCTGTCTCCAGGCCTCTGTAGATTCCCCTCTTTTGTGAGGTAGTCTCCGCCAATGTTTTATTTGGCAGGCCCGTCCCCTGCTATGTAGGCCAGGGACACTTCCCCGATGGATTTTGACAGCAGCACTCCATTACATTCTCACCGTCCCACCGCCAAACCTCGCCCCCACCCGCACCCTTGAACCGCAGTGACAGTGCCCGCGCTCCCAATTTAAAACAACATCAATAACGTAGAGCAACTACAGCCTTCAGAAAAAGACAGGCCAGGCCGAAACAGGTGCAGCAGGTCTGATACCTGCATCTCCTGCCATTAAGCTGATCATTTGCCAGACCAGTGACATGTCGGCAGCGGCCGAAGTGAGCTGTATTCCCCCGATGCAAGTACAGCGGTAGGCCATACCAATCACTTCCCGGAGAGCTGATTGCAAAAAAATAGCATTTTCAATGGTAGTCAACTTAACATAACAAAACATATAACATATGTCATTTAGCAGACGCTTTTATCCAAAGTGACTTACCGTAGCGAATGCGTACATTTTTCCAATATATGTGGTCTCAATAGGAATCGAACCAACAACCTAAGCGTTGTCAGCGCCGTGCTCTACCTACTGAGCCACACAGAACCAGCTTAATTGCTAACGGTGTGCTGCGAGTCCAATCGAGCAGGTACGAGAGGACGTCCCTGTCCAAGCGACGCGGATAAACTAGATGTCCAGTTATGAGCTCGTGCGTTTCACTGAAGTAAGCATTGCCGAGAGACCGCGCGTCATTTATTCCTCGGTGGCTGCGTGCCTCTGTCGTAGGCCGGCCCGTAAGTGTTGTATATTATGTGCGACAGAACTGGTGCAAGGCGTTGTGACATAAGGCTCCAGCGGAAAGCGATGGTTACAAATAAGGCCCCGGAGCACGTCGGAGTTTGAGTGTGGCATGATGTAGAGCAGCGAGGCCTTTTGCATTTGTGTTTATTTAGAGCCAGGGAGGATTAATCGCTCTGCGCTCCAGCAGAGTCACTTAACTTGTGATGATCCCCCCCTCCCCTCGGCTGTGGCTCCGTAACGGATCGGTTTACCCCTTTTTGTGTCAGGCCTGCACGCTGGCTAGGAGGAACGCGGAGGTGTTCCTCAAGTACATCCACAGGAACAACGTGGGCATACCCGGAGCCGCCAGCCACACACGCGGACCCGAGCAGCAGGTCAAAGGTCAGTGCTTCTGTCACAGATTTTTTTTTTTTTCCACAGAAGCTCTTTTGATAAAGCACATGATGATGAGGTGGCAGTGGCAGTGTGTTTGCGTGGGCTGTGTGACCGTGTGGCATGCGCTGGCCACCTAGCCCTTCATCTCACTGCTTCTGTCCATGCCCACTCTGTCTGGCCTTTAGCAGCCTACATTGCTTTACTGCACAGTGCTCAGTGGAAATAGACTCCTAACCAGAAGGTTGTGGGTTTAAATCCCGGATGGAGCACTCCCGCTGTACCCTTGTATAAATAGGCCTATATGATGTGTAAAGTGAAAGCCATGTAAGTGGCCCAGTATGTGCGCTAAAGAACATGTATAATTCATCAATGCCTCAGAAAAGGCCATGCTACACACTCTGGGCACTTGCAATGAGATCTCTGCCTCATCCCTGCAGCTATCCTGAACGAGCTGCTCCAGAGGGAGAACCGGGTGCTGCACTTCTGGACCATGAAGAAGCGGCGACTTGACCAGTGCCAGCAGTACGTGGTGTTTGAGCGCAGTGCCAAGCAGGTGGGTCTCTCTCCTTATGTTTCAGTGCAGTGCTGAACAGGCCAGTCTGTCTTGTGGTGTTGGACCACAGTGCGTAACATGTTAGTCTCTTGGCTACACGGCAAAGCCAGGAAGGGCTTTCTTATTTGTCCGCATGGTACAGTGACCTCCAGTTTTTGCACAAACAGAAGGGGACCCATTCTTTTAAAGTTGTGCTGCGTGCTGATTTTTGGCATCGTTGGGTTTGCGTACGATATCTTTCGGAATGTTGGATTAATTAGGCCCCGAGAGAGTGTCGTTCACGGCAGGAACCAGGCAGTGAGAGACTTTCCCTCTGGCTGGCTCCCGCTGCAGGCTTTAGACTGGATCCAGGAAGCGGGAGAATATTACCTCTCCACTCACACTTCTCCCGGGGACACCAGCGAGAAAACTCAGGAACTGCTGAAGGAGTATGAAGAATTCCGAATCTCTGCCAAGGTAAGAATGCTACTGTTCACACACTTTCTTTCCGTTTAGCGTACCTGCCAAGAAAGTGCGCCTGCAGGAGTATTTTCCCCGAAGGTTTGCTTCTTAAAATGATTGACGGTTTTGTGCACATTGCCGAATCAATCAACAACCTGCGGCTACAGATGTTCAGCGAGAGGTTTATCTTCGCACTTTGAAATCGCCTGACAATGATGTGGGCTGTGTCTAGCGGTGATTGAGTCGCGAACGGTAAACGCGCGCATTGCCTTTCAGCAAACCAAGGAGAAGGTAAAGCTGCTCATCCAGCTGGCGGACAGCTTCGTGGAGACGGGCCATGTGCACGTCACCGAGCTGAAGAAGTGGGTCGCCACGGTGGACAAGCGCTACCGAGACTTCTCTCTGAGGATGGGGAAGTACCGCTCCAGCTTGGAGAAATCTCTGGGCATCAGTTCTGAGGTGAGGCTCCCTGCATTGGTCTCTCTAGGAAGAAATGTAGTCTTTACAGCAAGACTCTGGTCTTTCCAGTAGAGATTTAGTCTTTACAGCAGGGCCCTGGTCTCTCCAGGAGAGATTTGGTCTTTACAACAGGGCCCTGGTCTCTCCAGTAGAGATTTAGTCTCAATAGCAGGGCCATGGTCTCTCCAGGAGAGATTTAGCCTTTACAGCAGGGCCATGGTCTCTCCAGGAGAGATTTAGCCTTTTCAGCAGGGCCCTGGTTCCTCCAGGAGAGATTTAGTCTCAATAGCAGGGCCCTGGTCTCTCCAGTAGAGATTTAGTCTTTACAGCAGGGTACTGGTCTCTCCAGCAGAGATTTAGTCTTTATAGACGGGCCCTGGTCTTTCCAGGAGTCTTGGATCTTCAGTCTATTTAGCAGGGCTGTTATCTCTCCAACATGTTGTCATAAAAATAAATAAAGCAATAGATTAAAAGAGAAACCATATCATGTATGAGAACCATATTGTTTTAATTAGATTTTTCATTTGACAGCTTCAGTTCCTTACTGATTAAGCCAGCTATGAGAGACTTAATTAGGCTGATAGGCTAAGCCATAAACCCAGTTGACTTAAAATATTAACAGCCACTCCTCCAACAACAAGTCCTCCACTGATTCACAAGCCCACGCTAAATTGTTCCAACCTGAACTTTCAAGCCTTCTGGGTTTGAGCTTAGGCCTGATTTTAAGGGGCACATCCAGCCTCTTTCGACTGGCCCCTGCTGTTTGTTGTCCGTGCTAGCGTTCGTTTTTTCTAATCTCTAACGTCGTAAAATCTGTGCTGGATAGTCTGTGTTATTTATAGACCGGGAAGGGCCTGGCTCCTCTGCCCCCAGAGAATGACGGCAGGAAGTGATACCATCTCCCGCTACAGAAGCAGGCGCTCTGCTGTGCTCCTGCTGCTCTTTCTTTCTCATCTTTTTTCCCCCGTGCCGAAACGGGATCCTACTTCACACTGATATGCCGGTTTAAATTTTGCCTTTATAGTTGACCCCGTTTCCTTTTCAACTCATATGCAGCGTGTCTAAATCAACTGACAGCGTTGTCCTTGAGTGTCCTTCTCCGTAACACAATTCCATGATGTAATGCAGCTAAAATGGTATGAATCCTGTCCTCTTGGCAAAAGATAGGCAAGTAAATGTCTTTGGAACGTGTTCTAAAATAGGTTGCCTGTGTCTTTCTCCTTGAAAAAAGCCCCCATGGGTTTGTGGCACTCCATCCCCTTCTTTAGGGGCCGAAGCTGAAATAGCAGTCACTCTCCGCATAGTAGGTTTGAGCCAGTACACACTGGCAGTGAGGAAAGAACCAGGCTGCATCCTGCACTCTGTCCCCCACTCAAGGGGCTACCAGCAGCTGCATTAAGTCATAGCAACAGTCTGTCACACTTCATTATAGCAAATTACTCCCCTGCTTTGCGCTAGCCAGAGATGGCATCTACATTCGATTCAGTGAGGCAAACACACACACACACACGCAAGCACTCACTCACGCACTCTCGCGCACACACACACACACACAAGCATGCAAGCACTCACTCACGCATACACACACACGCATGCATGCACATACACTATATGGCCAAAAGTCAGTGGACACCTGACCATCACACCTATATGAGCTTGTTGGACATCCCATTCTAAAACAATGAGCATTAATATGGAGTTGGACCCCCCTTTGCGGCTATGACAGCTGCCACTCTTCTGGGAAGGCTTTCCACAAGATTTTGGAGTGTGTCTATGGGAATTTGTACCCATTCAGCCAAAAGAGCATCTGTGAGGTCAGGCACTGATGTTGGACGTGAAGGCCTGTCTCGCAATCTGCGTTCTAATTCCTCCCAAAGGTGTTCAATGGGGTTGAGGTCAGGGCTTTGTGCAGGCCAGTCGAGTTCTTCCACACCAAACTCGTCTAACCATGTCTTTATGGACCTCGCTTTGTGCACAGGGGCAGAGTCATGCTGGAACAGCAAAGGGCCTTCCCCAAACTGTTGCCACAAAGTTGGAAGCGCCCAATTGGCTAAAATGTCTTCTTTCCTGTAGCATTAAGAATACCCTTCACTGGAACTAAGGGGCCTATCCCAAACCCTGAGAAACAGCCCTGAACTCAATAATTAGTTGGGGTGTCCACTGACTTTTGGCCATATAGTGTACCTTGACAACATAAAAATGACAAATACACATAAAGAACTCAGGATATACACAAATACATGCACATGCACCCAAAATCCACTAGGGGCAGCAGAGCTGAAGTTAGGGTGTTTAAAATGAAAGTGACATTGTTTTCCTTTACATTTGGTTCAATCAACTGAAATGACATGTACACAGTGCTTGGAAAAAAAAGTGAAAACAATACCATTTTGTTCCATTGCGTAGTTATTATCCATGTCATGGGAATTTGGATCTAACGGTGACCTTCTGTGTTCTCTGGTAGGATAATAAAGACTTGGAGCTGGACATCATCCCAGCCAGCCTGACTGACCCAGAGGTAAAACTGCGTGACCCTAACCACGAGGTCAATGAAGAGAAGAGGAAATCCGCCCGGAAGAAAGAGTGAGTGCGGAGTTCCGTGCAGGGGTGATCCCAAAGGATTCAGAGATCCATCAAACCAATCACAAGGGAGAGGACCACAATTCTTTTTTTTAAGCTAATTTTCGTTGTGATATAAGTGGTATCCCTTTGTTAAAATTTTCCTAAACTACATCCAGTGACTTGGCATCACCATGAAGACCAACAACGCAGTTATTAATACCTCTTCTCAATTTTCCCATCGTTAAGGTCATCTAAAAAAACTAACAAAAACAACGTGCTGGAATGTAGTGGGCACATTTAGATACCTATAATTTTTAACGTGTACGAACATGGTCATTGTATTATGGTTCATAGAATGTGCTTTCCACTGACCATGTCTACAGATGCAATGATTTGTTTGTCTGCATGCACAGTATGCAGGAATTTACTGGTTCCAACTCAATGCAAAATGGGAGGTAAAACCGAAGCCAAATTCCCACGTCCCGGTTGACAATGACATCATATTCTATTTTGTTCTATTCTATTATAGAATATTTATGGAGTTCTGTTTGTCAGCTGGTATTCAGCCCTTAAATACAGAGCCTTAACTGTTATTTTACTCTACGACCATATAATTCTCAACTTTGCAAATTTTTCCATTGATCCAGGTTTATAATGGCTGAACTCCTTCAGACTGAAAAGGCCTATGTCAGGGATATACAGGAATGCTTAGAGGTAAGCTCTTGCTTTTGTTGTTCTCGTCTTGGTTTATTGTCCAACTTGTCCTCATAGCAACTGATTGCGAAAGCTCTCTGAAAGGAGACACACACAAACTTGCAGTCAATAATCAGTAATGGCCGAAGTACACCCAGGAGGGAACAGCTCTCGTGCTTGTGATGGTGCATGATAGGAAGGCTACATTTTGTTTTGGCCCATCTAGACCTACCTGTGGGAGATGACGAGCGGGGTGGAGGAAATCCCGCCAGGAATCGTCAACAGGGAGCACGTCATCTTTGGAAACATCCAAGAGATTTATGATTTTCATAATAAGTAAGTGACTTATCAATCATCGATAACCGAGACGATGCGGCCTTTCGCTACTCGTTTGATTACAGCAGCCATTAGACCTCCAGGTCATCAATACTATAAGAGATAAATTGATGCCTGATGTTTAAATAGGACCAAATAAATCAATGCTATCATTTATTGTCATGGTAACGCCTCCAATTCCAAGAACCCATTGTCAGTGACACAGTTGTTCGTTTAAATTATGTGACCACGTAACTGCAATTACTGATCTTTTCCCACCGTTGGGATTGTATATGAGTTATATGGACTCCGGTTCAGACTTTGCCCTTGTTCACGTGCCTCGCCATCATGCTGTGCGCGCAACAGTGATTTCATTGCTTGCGTTCCTCCTTCCAGTGTTTTCCTGAAAGAGCTGGTGAATTACGAACAGCTGCCGGAGGATGTGGGACACTGTTTTGTCACATGGGTAAGGTCCTGAGTATATGGAATCAGCCTGTTCTCAGATCCAGCATTTTGCACTGTGCTCTGCTCGCTGTGCTTACTCGCCGTGCCGTCCCACGGCAGAACCCCTATTCAATTCCTATATGTGGGCGCTGCTCATAAAATACAATAGATATAGTGCCATAGAACTTTATTGGCACTGAGGGGAAAATTTGGTTGCAGCCACAAGCCTATTTAAGATAGATACACACGGATACATACAGGTAACTGCCAAAATAAAGGAAATGCCAACATAAAGTGTCTTAATAGGACTTTGGGCCACCAGAATTCAGTCTATCAGGGTAGAAATGCTTCACCATAGGATGAAGGTGGTCACTCAGAATGGCTTTGTCCTTACTGGCGTATACCTTGCCTCAGGGGTCGAGTGGACCTAAACCATGCCAGGAAAATGCACCCCACACCATAACAGAGCCGCCAGAACCCTTCATTTACTCAAGTGTTTCCTTTATTTTGGCAGTTACTTGTATAATACAACAATAACATTAATGTGAAAACGTGACATTCACATGGTTTATCACGGTGTGCTATATTTAGAAGCTTCATGTCTCTGGAGGTTCAACTAATTATGGAAAAATGAAAGGATAATTATCCTTATAAAAATGTTAGAAAGCATTGCTCTAGGCTTCTGAGCAAAGAAATGATCAGCGAGCTTAACTTGATCGATGTGTACCCTCGAGAATAGTACTTAACCCGAATTGTTTCAGGAAATTTGCTTTTTGTAATATGTGCGCCTACGTTAAAGGCACCTGCTAGCAAATGAATAATGTAACACAGCAGCACAGAAATCGCTGCTGTTTATGAAGGCATCTAAAGAAGGACCATTGATGTGTAATGTGTGTGTTTTCTTTTGGACAAAAATAAATGTGGAACGTGCTCAACTTATTGAACTAATGTCCAATATTTGGTATGGTGCTGCCATGTACGTACACATGTTGAGTAATAATAAAATTGAATGAATCCTCATTTTTACTTGCTATTTTTTCTTTCTGCAAGGCTGATAAATTCCAAATGTATGTCACGTACTGTAAAAACAAGCCGGATTCCAGCCAGCTAATCCTGGAGCATGCTGGGAGCTTTTTTGATGTAAGTGAATCACTGTTGTCCTCCCCTTTGTCCGGATACATTTTCTCTGCCTTTTATCTTGAAATGCTTTTTGTAAGCGTTTCTTTCTGAAATACTCATGTTCTTTTTTGAACTTGAGTGTCCTTATTACATCATATACAAAAGAAAGATCAAGGAAGATGTCAGTACATCCAAATAGCATGTAGATGGCGGTATGGAGCTAAGTCTAATATGACTGGAA
This sequence comes from Aldrovandia affinis, assembly GCA_029706075.1. Taxonomy (NCBI): domain Eukaryota; kingdom Metazoa; phylum Chordata; class Actinopteri; order Notacanthiformes; family Halosauridae; genus Aldrovandia; species Aldrovandia affinis. The sequence goes on along the minus strand of JAINUG010000144.1, from coordinate 2,185,533 downwards.
AGCGTCACAAACATAGTCCCTATTCTGTGCTTTCTTGTGTCTCTGGCTTACTTTTTGCTATGCTGTCTGGGAATAGTGACATCAATCGTATGCAATTTTTCTGTTTGTAGGAAATTCAGCAAAGACACGGCCTGGCCAATTCAATCTCATCCTACCTTATCAAGCCAGTGCAGAGGATCACGAAGTACCAGCTCCTGCTCAAGGTACAGAAGAGCAGGAAGAGCTGCCCTTTATGTCCACGATTTCTCTCTCTCTCTCTCTCTCTCTCTCTCTCTCTCTCTCTCTCTCTCTCTCTCTCTCTCTCTCACTCTCTCTCTCTCTCTCTCTCTCTCTCTCTCTCTCTCTCTCTCTCTCTCTCTCTCTCTCTCTCTCTCTCTCTCTCTCTCTCTCTCTCTCTCTCTCTCTCTCTCACAGTCACACTCACACTCACACTCACACTCACTCACACTCAATCTCACACTCAGGTATGTCCACACAGTATTGAGAGTGCTCCAGCTCCTTAATGAATCCTTATTAGGCCTCTGTTTTCATCCCAACCCCATTTCTCTGTGCATTTTATGCACGGTAGTAATTCATGGTGCAAACGTCCGGTCTCTAATCACATCACCTTCCTTTGCTACACTGCATATCCAGTTCAGCCATTCAGGAATTCATCCCAAATTGTTTCCTTTTGGAGCTGTGCATTGGCCTTCATTGTGCATTGGCCCTGCATAGTGCAGTATTATGCTTTATCTCCACCAGGGGAGGTTAGTGCATTGTATTCAAATGACAAAGGCTTTTGAATGAGAAGACAATGCGCACTCGCTGTGGGCCAACAGCCACAGTGCAGTAGGGAGGTCCCATGGTGAGCTTTATGAAAACAGATTGCACTGTATTCAAATGCAATGAAGAAGGCGGCTTTCTAATGAGCAGACAATAATGATGAGCGCAGAGGCACTTGCTGTGGACCAAGAGAGACAGTGAGACACGATGGTGAGCTGATCATGGGGCCCGTGCTTGTGTCTGAACAGGAGCTGCTGACCTGCTGTGAGGAGGGGAAGGGCGAGATCAAGGACGGCCTGGAGGTCATGCTGAGCGTCCCAAAGAGAGCCAATGACGCCATGCACGTCAGCATGCTGGAAGGTAGGAGGAGGTCGCCAATGACAGAAGGGGAGTGATTTTCAGTTCATTGTTATGCATAGTGGCGACTCGGTGGCAGTGTAGTATAATGGCTAGGGAACTGGGCATGTAACTCCAAGGTTGCAGGTTCGATTCCCAGGTGGGATGCTACCGTTGTACCCTTGAGCAAGGTACTTACCCTTAATTGCTTCAGTAAATCCACCTGTATGAATGGATTGTATGTACAACATGTAAAACAGTAAGTCGCTCTGGATAAGAGTGCCTGCTAGATACCTGTAACATAATGTAATGTTCTTCTTCAATGTTAAAGCTCTGGTCATAGCTTTGTTTTATTATGGCATGGACTAACTATCATTTCATGTCAAAATGAAATAAATGATTTGACTTTGTTGAAATGATTTCATAATGACACGGATCTAGTGACCAAAAATGAGTCGGGCTACAATTAGCTGTCAACCAATCAAAAGGTTTCTCTATTCACCACAGAACACAATGATCGGTTTAAACCAGTGTGCCACTGGTAGCATGTGGGAGCTGCACCCATGACGGAGCCATGCTTAATGGTCGTATTCATCTCCTCCAGGTTTTGATGAGAATCTGGACGTCCAGGGAGAGCTCATTCTGCAGGACACATTCCAGGTGTGGGATCCAAAGTCCCTGATCCGGAAGGGCCGGGACCGTCACCTCTTCCTCTTCGAGATCTCGCTGGTGTTCAGCAAGGAGATCAAGGACTCGGCAGGGCGCACCAAATACGTCTACAAGAACAAGCTGCAGGTACGTCGGAAGGGCTCTGCTCCGCACAGTGTGGATGGCGAACACTGCATTAGCATTTATTTTAAAGAGGGACAACTGTCAGGAACAGTGTCGGAAAACCAGGCGCGGACCCAGAAATGCAATAATGGCTTTTATTGCATAAACAACAGGCGATGGTCAAACAGGGGTAATCAGAGCAATGCAGGGATCCAAAGAATGGTCGGGGACAGGCAGAGTTCGTTTCGGGCTTCAGGGGTATCAGGGGCAGGCAAGGCGTAGTCAGTGGGCAGGCGAAGGTCGAAAACGTGAAAGCAGTCCAGGGAACACAGGGAGGAGCGGGAACGAGACTGGGAAAAAGACGAACACTGGAGCACAAGCATGAACACAAACACGATGAAACGAAACGCGGTGAAACAGAGATAACGCTGGAGAGTAGTGTAAGCATACGCAAAGCACAAGACAATCTGGCAACGAACATGGGAAAACACACAGCTTAAATACATTTAGACATAACGAGAAACAATCAGGAATAAACATGAATGCAGCTGACTGCAATCAGACACATGAGGAATTAAGTGAAAACGATAATACAATAACGAGACAATCAGGAAATGAACATGGGAAACGAACAGCTAACTACATCAGACATAACGAGAAACAATTAGGAATTAACACGAATGCAGCTAACTGCAATCAGACACATGAGGAACAGGTGAAAACGATAATACAATGACAAGACTGGGAACAGGTAAGTGAAAGTGAAAACAGGGACCAGACAACCAGGAAAACATGGAATAAATGAAAACACCTAATTACGGGGAACACAAACACGAGACATGACGGACAACTGCAGGAAATCCCACTATTCCTAAAGCAGTGCCCTTCAGGGAGTCTTTCCTTGCCATGTTTGCCCTTGGTGTGCTCTTCGAGGGGTTTAAGGTTCCATTCCCTGTAAAGCTGCTTTGTGACAATGTACTCGTTAAAAGTGCTATACAAATAAACTGAATTGAACTGGATTAAATTGAAAGCAGTGAACCCTGAGGACCCAAAGGGAGTTGCATTGCAGTTAACAAAATGTACTCCTCCCTGTGTTTATAATAACTGTTTGATATAGTGACCAGAGAGAGATTTCTGTTCACCCCAGTGGGGTGGGCGTTTTAATTACAAAGGGTTGTAATGGAGGAGCTGTTTCCTCCAACGACAGACAGTGTGGTAGTCATAACTCAAATGCGTGGGACTCGTCTGGGCCCGCACCCTCAGCCGTTTTGCGAAGATTTTAAAGGCGCCCGCTGTCGCGTTCTGCCTGTCTTCGGGAATGTACAGGTGCATTTCTGGGCCCTCACACACCTGTGCATTAAGATGCGTGGGTTAAGGCATTCCAATCTGTCCTGAACTGCAAGGGCACCACACTTCACACATGAAGCGACGGTCATAATAACGTCGTCATTCCGTTCATAATGTACCGGTGATGAATTGATGCACACGTGTCCGAGAACAGCTGTCCCTCTCACATGAATACTGCCCATAAAGGACACAGGGAGACTGACATTTTTCATGGATCCTCAATGTTGTGCTACACACATTTCCTCGCTTATTTCCTAAAGGATGAAATACTCCGAATATTGAATCTGACATATAAATTGGTTTTCAAACAGTCCATATCAGCACCAACACAACTTCACAGACATTTTAAAATGACAAATAGCAGCTTTGTATAAATGAATTTAGCAAGCTCAAAGTGGACCATATTATATTATACAGTATTATACCATATTAAATGTGTGAGTTTTGAGAAAGTGGCTTTAGAAAATTGTCAGTAAGATGCACTAATGCATCCTGAAATTACTTTCATGAAACTAACCGAAAGTGTCAAATCTCTGTTTAACATGTTTAGTGTGATGTGTGTGTGTGTGTGTGTGTGTGACAGACGTCAGAGCTGGGCGTGACGGAGCACATCGAAGGAGACCCCTGCAAGTTTGCCCTGTGGGCTGGAAGGACCCCGTCCTCTGACAACAAGACTGTTCTAAAGGTACGTCCCCATGCGCCACGCTCGGTTTCCTGTTATCAGAGCACAGCTCTGCTGGAGGAAGTGCGCCTGGACCCACGCTGTTGTGATTGTCAGACACACCCCAGACCTTTCCTTCCCATGGTCACAGGCACAAGTTATCTGTGTGGATGTTCTCATCTGACACAACATATCGGAGAAGATTAGTCTCCCTAGCTGAGACGGCAGGCTCGATTATGGGCTGATCTAGCTGATTTTGCAGGAGATTAGGCAGTAGGGAATCATTTGGCCTTCCCATTTTAGGAAACCACTGTGTGCCACCTAGACCTGGGTTAAATACGTATTTGAAATACTTCAACTCTTTAGATGTTGATCTTTAGATGGTAAAATTTGAAAACACTCCTTTAGATCCTTGAAAATTGCTAACCAATCGTATGAAAGAAGAATTTGTTTGGTGAAAACGGATGTTCTTCAGGAATTTTACTGGTGTCTAAAAGGTTAAATTATCTAAACAATTTTTTTAAATAAACCATGTAAGCCTCCCTGGCTAAGATAATTAATCATAAGAGTAAATAAAGTGTTGTGCTGTGTTGTATGGTAACATAGATAGCTGCTGCAGATTTAGTTACTTTCCATTGCTTCCAAGATTTCAAGATTTCTTTATTGTCATTGGACTGCTACAACAAAATTAAAACAACACTCCTAGTGGGGCTCCAATATAAAATGGAAATAAATACAAAATAGACATGGGAGCAAAAGTCCGATACACTGTCCATACACCCACACACACACACTTATTTAAGAAGACTAGTATAAATGCTAAGACATTCACACCACACACTTGCTACATATTGCACATGTAAGATAGATATTGCACTTATTATAAGTTATATTGCACAACAATGGATATTACTCTTATTATAAGTTATATTGCACATGGGAGTTTGTATTGAGGCATCATGACTAAAATGCTGAGCTGCTAGGCAGCATGGACTAAAATGCTATAGTGCATGGGAGCTGTCTTTCAGTGAAGCAGTCAGGACAGTGATGGCCCTGGGATGAAAACTGTTCAGTAATCTTGTGGTGTGTGTTTTGACAGTCCTGTAGCGTCTGCCTGACGGCAGGAGGGCAAACAAGTGATGCCCGGGGTGGGTGGGGTCCTTGGTGATGCTGGTGGCTTTTCTCAGGCAGCGGGAGGTGTAGAGGTCCTGGATGGCAGGGAGCTGGGTGTTGGTGGTCTTCTGGGCTGAGTTGACGACTCTCTGTAGAGCCTTCTTCTCAGCCACAGAGCAGCTTCCATACCACACACAGATCCCGTAGGTCAGGACACTCTCAATGGTGCAGCGGTAGAAGGACACCAGATGCTGTTGGGAGATGTTGATTTTCCTGAGTGACCTCAGGAAGTACAGCCGCTGTTGTGCCTTCTTCACCAGAGAGTGTGTGTTGTTGGACCATGAGAGATCCTCTGAGATGGTGGTGCCCAGGAACTTGAAGCTGGAGACTCTCTCGACTTCTTCTCTGTTGATGTACAGAGGGGGATGATGTTCTTGTTTCCGCCTGAAGTCGATGATGAGCTCCTTCTGAGCTTCTTGATGTTGAGAGTCAAGTTGTTCTCTGAGCACCAGCCTGCCAGCCTCTCCACCTCCGCCCTGTAGGCTGACTCGTCACCCCCAGTTATCAGCCCCACCACTGTCGTGTCATCTGCAAATTTTATGATCATGTTTGAGTTGTGTTCCGGTAAGCAGTCATGGGTGTACAGGGAGTAGAGGAGCGGGCTCAGCACACAACCCTGTGGGGCCCCCGTGCTGAGCGTCAGGGTGGAGGAGTGGTGGTGATCCATCCTGACTGACTGCAGCCGGTCTGTTAGGAAGTCCTGTATCCAGAGGCAGATGTCATGGTTGAAGCCTAGGGAGGACATCTTGGAGACCAGTCTGCTGGGGATGGTGGTGTTGAATGCAGAACTGTAGTCTATGAACAACAGACGGGCGTACGTCCCTCGCTGATCTAGATGGTGCAGAACAGTGTGGAGGGTGGTGGTGATGGCATCGTCTGTTGATCTGTTTTCTCTGTAGGCATACTGATGTGGGTCCAGGGTGGGTGGGAGAGTGGCCTTGATGTGCTTTGAGACCAGTCTCTCCAGGCACTTTGTGGCTACAGGTGTTAGTGCCACTGGCCTGTAGTCGTTGAGGCAGGTTATGGCTGTCTGCTTCGGGACTGGCACGATTGTTGCAGATTTCAGACAGGAGGGGACAGTGCACTGTGAGAGGGACATGTTGTAGATGTTAGTGAACACTGGTGCCAGCTCAACAGCACAGTCCTTGAGAACCCGTCCTGAAACTCCATCTGGGCCAGTTGCTTTCCGTGTGTTGATGTTCCGGAACACACGTATGACATCAGCAGTCTGGATGTTGAGTGGCTGGCTGATGGAAGCTGAGACTGTGGCAATGGGCGTGGCAGGCTCTGTGCTCACCACCTCAAAGCGACTGAAGAAGTGGTTGAGTTGGTCAGCCAGTGGGGCACTGCTGCTGGTATTCTGGTTGGTGCTGTTCTTGTAGTTGGTGATTTGTCGGATGCCTTGCCATGCTCGTCGAGGGTTCGAGTCCTCAAAGTGGCTCTCAATCCTCCTCCTGTAGGCTGCTTTGGCGTCTCTGATGCCCCTCTTCAGCTTCGACCTGGCCGCGCTGTACAGTTCCCTGTCACCGGACCGGAAAGCCGTGTTACGGTCTTTTAGTAGGAGCTGGACGTCTCTGGTCATCCAGGGTTTTTTGTTGGGGAAGTCTCGGATGCCCAAGTGTCCCACTGTGTTTTTATTCACACTCCCCACCAATAAATGGACTGTGCAGCAAATAGTTGTCTTTGCATTACTGCAAGAGCCCGACTGTAGTGAATGAGGTTTTCTAAACCACGTGAGAATGGTGTAGGGGACCCGCAGAACAACCATTTCCCTTCCTCCAGTTTCCATTTCCATTCATTGCTGTAGCTCTGGGGTAATATACACAATAAAACAATGCCACATATAGCAGCATTCGGACTAGTCTAAACATGGAACATGACTTGTGGTGAAGAGAAAAACAATATGCGGGTGTTTGCGTGTGTATGTATGCGTGCCACATTGAAGTATAGCTGCATTCAGACTAGTGTAAACTTGGTATATGGCTTGTGGTAAAGGGAAAAACAATATGTATGTGTTGGCGTGTGTGTGTGTGTGTGTGTGTGTGTGTGTGTGTGTGTGTGTGTGTGTGTGTGTGTGTGTGTGTGTGTGTGTGTGTGTGTGTGTGTGTGTGTGTGTGTGTGTGTGTGTGTGTGTGTGTGTGTGTGTGTGTGTGTGTGTGTGTGTGTGTGTGTGTGTGTGTGTGTGTGTGTTTGCCTTTGTTGGTATGTGTAAATATGAGGGTTGTGCGTAGTCAAACATAATGTGTGGGCGTGCGTTTACAGTATGGGTGTAAAGCAAAACTCACTGTGTGTGTGTGTGTGTGTGTGTGTGTGTGTGTGTGTGTGTGTGTGTGTGTGTGTGTGTGTGAGGGCTGTGTCTGAAGACAAACACACAGTATGTGTGTGCGCGTGTGTCTAAATAGGAGGGCTGGGTGTCTAGTGCAGGAACAGCACTTAACACCTTCAATGTGTTTCAATAGGCTCTTTGGGTTCAGGGTTTTCAACCCAGCGCCCACTCGATGTACTTCACATGGAGCTAAGAACAGCCCACTTCCTGTGTGGATAAGTGTGTGCAAAGCCCCATGTCAGACTAGGAGTATGATACATACCGTGTCAAACACTTGGACACCTGTGCAAGTATTTTCCAGAATAAAACCCTGACCAGCTTATGAACATGGATTTCATAATGCTTGTGAGCACTGTGCTGAGTGTGTGTGTGAACGATTTGCATTGTTTGATTTGTATACTCTAAGATCTACCGGTAGATACAACTTTTGTCCATATCTGTTCATGTCCAAGAGGGCAGGGATCAAAAAGGATTCTTGATTTTTTTGTACATTTATTTATTTTTGTCACCTGCAGGCATCGAATATCGAAGTGAAGCAGGAGTGGATCAAGAACATCCGTGAGGTGATCCAGGAGAGGATAATTCACCTCAAGGGGGCGCTCAAGGAGCCCATTCACATGCCCAAAACGCCAGCCAAGCAACGCAACAACAGCAAGAGGCGAGTCGCACATGCATTTTAGTACAATGGTTTTGGCACTAGGCTTGTAACTCAGAGGTTTTAGGTTTCATTCTCTGCCATTGTACCCCTGGGGGCAAGGTACTTAACCTGAATTGCTTCAATAAATATCCAGCTGTATAAATGGATAGTGTGTAAAAATGTAAATTGTGTTGCTCTGGTTAAGTCCACCTGCTTAGCGAATAAGTAACATAATGTAATGAATACCTGTATCTTTTACAGCATTGTGTGACAGTAGTCCAACCTAATATGGTTCACCTATAAAAATAATTTTAATGAGAGACTAGTGGTGATATTTACATTCACATTTTAGAGCATTTAGCAGACACCCTTATCCAGATTGACTTACACAGTTTTACATTTCTTACATACAATCCATTTTTACAGCTGGATTAACTGAAGCAGAGGTTAAGTGCTGTTCTCAAGGGTACAACGGCAGTGTCTCACCTGGGAATTTAACCTGTGACCTTTGAGTTACAAGCCCAGCTGCCTTGCCATTGTACTACACTGCCGCCCAATATGGCAGCAGTGCATCAATGAATGTAGCACATTTTGCAAAGAAGTGAAAAGCTTACATTTTTACTGTTAGGGGCTCTTGTTTCTGGATTACCTGTACAAACCCTTAACTGAAAGTTGTTAACACGTCTTGTGCGCATCTGTGCAGGGACACGGGAGAAGATGCGGACAGCCAGGGTGATGGAAGCAGTCAGCCAGACACCATTTCCATCGCCTCCAGGACATCCCAGAACACAGTAGACAGTGATAAGGTAGGAAAACTGGTTTCCTCCGGACTGAAGGTACACCTCCTATTGTCATATCGCCTGCCTGAAACACACAGCCAATGGCAGCTGCAGGTGACTCAGGGAAGTCATTTGCGGCCTAGAAATTTCTCAATGGCTGACAGGAGTGATTTGTGTGCATCAGTGCTTTACTGATTTAAGCTTGAATTGTTGTTGGTTATTGACTCAATTGGTCTTTCTTTCTCTGCCTTAATGACTACAACAATTCTAACTCCATTTTTAGTCACAGTAATGCATATTGTTACGCATCCGAGTGTAGAAATATTATGTTTGTTTGATTTGAAATATATAGAGAGTATGAAGCTCTCTGTACTCCCACCACAACATTATTTCATGTTGTTTTGTTGTTGTGCAGTGAGGCAGGGGCTCCGAAACCTGGCACCCCCGTGTAAGCAGGTTTTTGTTCCAACCAATCTCTCGATGAATTAAGGCTGTTGAAAACGTGTTTAAGTTCCATAATTTGAAATGGATTTAATTTTAACGCCGGCTTGGCTCAGTGCCATTTGCTTTGTCTTTGTACTCTTAATTTTCCACCAATGGTTTAGGTTCAATGACCGGGTGTCCACACTTTCAGCAATTAAGTTTTCACCACTTTCAGCTGTCTATCAATAAATCAATTAAAAATGTACCTTTCAAAAAGAATCGTTTGCCTCTGCACAATACAGAAAACGAAAGCTTTAGTTGTCTGAACTGACTGATTAAAATTCCATAAATGAATACAGAATATTCATTCTTTGTAACATTAATAGCTTCTTTCTGACATAATGTGGCATTAAGAGGGTACATCAGCCCTAATTAGACATTAAAAGTCTCATTGCAAAACCCTTGCAATGAGCGTTGGCTGGAAATGGCTCCGCCTTAATTTGGTCAGGTGATGTGTGACGGACAGGTAACACACAATCGGGGTTTCCCCTCACCTCCTCTTTGTTTTGAGCAGGGGCGCTGGTGCTGCAGTGCAGCTCAGGTGTGCACATGGACACTGTTCCACGACCACTGCGTATAACAAGCCATGTGAAATCATGAAACACATGCTCAGATTATGTGCAGGATTCTGCCCTAAGAGTTATGAGAAGCCACATCAAGTCAAAGTAAGAGCTCTTTTGATTGACATAGAATTCACAGCGAAACTGTACGGTTCACAGCCTAAATCACCCGTGATGCTGATGAGTGGCTTGACTCCATTGTGCTGTGTTTGGTTTTCGTGGTTCTGTGTGGCTCAGGTGGTAGAGCTTGGCGCTGACAATGCTTCGGTTGTGGGTTCGATTCCCATTGGGACCACATAGACTGAAAAATGTATGCAGTCGCCTGTAAAAGCATCCGCTAAATGGCATATATTATTTGTCTTCGGGAAATTTAAGTGCTGGACAGAAAGCGTTCTGTTGGGAGAGGCTTGCATCTGTGCTCCTCATGCTCCTTGCCTTTGGTGGTGCCAGGGCCACTACCTCACCTCTCCCCGATGCCAAGCGCTTTGTTGTCCTGCAAACCCGATCGCGCGGAGAACCTGGGCTCTGGAGACATGGACCTGCCTTTTTCGCACTGCTCCCTGAAGACGCCCACGCACCGTTCCAGCTCTAAGTGTTGTTTTGGGCACCAGCGCCCGGGGGAATATGACAGGGCCTACTTAACGCGTGGGACGGCTCTGGCTGTTTTCAGGGAGCAGGGGACGTTTATAGAACTGCAACGCTTGCAAGGCTGCCTCCTCTCACGCGTTTCGCAAAGACAGACCTTTGATTTTTTTTGTGTGTTGTTTTTAACTTTGGACAGCAGGCTGTTTTTAATCTTACCTATTGTTTATAGCTCGCTGAAACTTTAGCCTCATTTTATTTCCGTACTTGGTGGAGAGTTTGTAAATGTGACCAACACTCTATTATTCCCGGTAGGCTGTAGAAACCGTTCATTTCTGCTCTGGCTGGACAGATCATTGCTTTGTGTCTCCTAATTCTGTCCCTGCGTGTAGCTGGTAATGCTAATGTGTTAATTGTATTATCTGTATTGTCTTTATTCCATTTCAGACTTTTTCAGAGATGGAAAAAGTTATGTAAAAGTTAATCGTGTGAATGCAGAATATTTCAGCACAGTTAAAAAGTTAAAATATGGTATTGTTCAGTATTCTGTTTTATGGAGAAGTAGCTTTTTTAAAATTGCTACCTGTGGTAAAACGTGTTTTTTTCTCTCTTTTAATCAAATGCATTGTGGTTAAGCTGAATAGAGGCCTTGTTAAATTCTAAGAAGATTTTAAGTACAGAAACAAAAAAAGTCCAAAAGAATAGCCAACAATGTCTTCTCTCATAAAACCACAACAATTAACAAATTACATTTCCAAAACAAGTAGGTTTCATGTGTGCTTTTGGCCCTCTCAGAGTGAACACCCTGTGTGTTTTCTCTTCTGAAAATACGTTGCAAGCACAACCCAGTCAGTTCTTCCTTGTGCAATAAACAAGCTCTGTTTTTGTCTTGTAAAGTGAGTCATTGTTTTGGCTCTCAGAAGCCTTCCGAAACCTCCTTATCCCTATTTTTTCTTTGGCCTGGCAGACGGTTTTCCATTCCACGCAAACACAAGCACTGCTAATCCACCCAACCACTGTTTTCCCTCCTCTGCCACTGTAGGAGTATTTTAGCCCAGGAAACATGAGCCCTGAGCTGTTTTCTGGGCTCCTTTACTGCTGTCTCCAGGTCTTATTATATATTGTTTGTAGTTACAATGAGGGCAGTCTAGAAAATGTGGAGGGGCCTCTAGTCTCCGAGTCCCACCTACTCTGTCTCTTGGGGGAGATAAACACTATCTATGGGAAGCAGTTGAAGATTAAAATTCTTCTGCTGGAAATGATGAGGAACCAAGGACATGTTGAAAATAACATGTAACAAAGAGAGTTCAGTGATTAGAAAGTTCAGTCTAATCTTGTTTTGTTCTGGCGTTGCGGCAAACTTGGTCTTGAACAATTGAATGGTTTCTGATTCCACTAATGGTCTTTGTGAGCCTTTAATGTGAAATTTAATAGAGACTGCCTTAAGCCTCTCATCATAACTTGGATGTTTCACACCTGGAACCAGTCATGTTGCCCTCCTCTGTACTTTTTCAAGAGCCTTTGTGGGGTGCCCATAACTGGACAGAGCAATCAAAATGTGGTCTGATGAAGGTATATTAATATTGCCTACTTTTGATTTATACTAAATGTTATTTCTCAATATATCCAGCATTGAGCATTCTATATGTTTTCCAGCATCCTTGTATCCTTTATTAACCTCTTTGTGTATAGTGTCTAGATCCAGACAGACTTTTATGTACTTTCACACCCAAGTCTGTTCTGTCATATTGCGCACACCCTGTTATGGTACCTCTATATAATAACATAAAATGCCCTGCCCTGAAGTGTTATTGCCCACAAGTAGAACTTTGCATCAGGAAGTTTTTGTTTTAATTGACCAGGTTTATTTCTGTTTATGTTCGACTTTGAAACATTTTTAATGAATTAAATGTAATGGTTTTTTTAGGGTTTTTTTAATGAATGTAATGCTATATTACAATATTTTGTACTGCGTTTCTGTGATCGTGTGGAATTTGAGGTCCGATGCTATAGATTATGAAGAGAATGCGCGTACCTCCTCTGTTTCCCTGCATATAATACTCTCCCTGCATTCATTGCAGAGGATACTTTTTCACCTCTGGGCCAGAGGGACTCTGTGCCTTTCTTCATTACAGTACAGTGAGTAAGTCCGAGGTGTTCAGTGTTGCTCTCGAGAGCTTGTCAATGCACCAGTGTAGTCCTCTGGGAGGTGGTCCCTTCTCCTCCCCTCTCTCACATAATGAACTTATTCTTGAAGTCACAAGAATGTCCTTGCGCTCATGTCCTCTCACCCAGGGCAGGACGGCTGGGCTGTGGGCTGTATCTCTCTTCATCTCTCTCTCTGGCACACCCCTCTGTCTCTCTTTCTCTCCCTGGCACGCTCCTCTCTCTCTTTTTCTCTCTCTTTCTTTCTAACTCTTTCTCTCATGTGATCTCTTACATTCTCTGTCTCTCTCACACATATTTTCTCCCCCCTCTTGCTCCTACCATCTCTCTCTCCCTTTCTCTCTCACGTGCCCTCTCTTGCACTGGCTCTCTCTCTCTCTCTCTCTCTCTCTCTCTCTTCCTACGTGACCTCTCTTGCTCTAGCTCTCTCTCTCCTACATGCCCTCTCTTGCTCTGGCCCTCTTTCTCTTTCTCTTTCTCTCTCTCTCTCTCTCTTTTTCACGGCTCACTGCTCATTGGCTGGAGATGTTCTAGGATTCTACAGGTTGTTAGTGAGCTCCAGGCTCAGGGTTTGACTGCTCCACTGCCTGCCCAGCAACCTTTCACTGCACAGAGTCACTATGCCAAGGTGGAAGAGTTTTAAACTGTCAAAGCAGGGCAGTCGCGTAAGTAATGGCACAGTCGTTTTCTTTCTGCAGTTGTTGTGTGAGTAACCAGACAGGTTGACAGGGCTTTTCTGATTCTAAGTAATAGTTTCTAAGCTTTGATGTGCTTTGAGATGCAATTTACTGGTATTACGTGTCACAACTGGCAACCAGTTCAATATTTTGGTGTGGTTTGCCATGTTGAAGGGTTCTGACAGATTTCCAGGTATGTGGTTGGCAGTTGCAGGATATATCTGTATCTGGAGATATCTGATAACATTTTGTAATGTGCATGGTGGAGGTATAACCATGGCAGACGGGCTGGGACTTAACTACCAAATGATCCCAACCTCTTTGTGAGGCAATAAGCAGTTACTTAAAAGCTTAATGGTAGTTTCCTCATAACTCATTGGCTTGACTGCTGTTTTCTTTTTCTTACTTGAGCTCAAGTTCTGCTTGAGCAATTTTGTGAGCAGGAATGGGAACTTGGACTAACTCCTGAATAGTGAATTAAAACGTGTTACCTATCCGAAGCACATTGCATATTAGGCATTCCTTGGGCAAGTTCACATTTGAATCTTTCCACATTGTGGAAGTGTTTTCATTTGATCTTAATCCAAATTATGTGAGGTTGTAAAGCATTAAAAGTGTCTCAGCTTGCGTCCAATTTAAGCACAGCGCCAGGTAACTCGAAGCTATAGCCGTTTCTAAAAGCTCTTCTCCTGATTAAGATCTCTGGAGCAGATGAATAGTAATACATTTATTCCTGGGCACTGTGACAGCGGGCAGGAAGCAGGCCATTAAAACTGAATCGGATAACGCTAAATCTGTTACCAACAAAATGAATGTATTCTATCATTCTGAATTAGGTCCGCTAATGTCAAATATGTTGTGAAAATCCCAGGTTAAATGGACATGAATGTGCTTAATTGTATTTCTTTTCAAGGCACATAAGCTGTGGTGTGAGGAGGTTTACAGCCTTTATCTCAAGAAGGGAAACACCTTGTATTACGACACACAGATGTTCAATATTTACTTTGCACTCCCTTGACTGTAAACAGATTTGAAATGCAGTGGTAGGTTTTTACATGTATTATTATTTTTTTAATGTTAGACTTTCAGCAGATGCTCCAGAGACGCTCTTTTTTACGATTAGAGCATTTCAAACGGCGAGAATAATCACAACTAGAGCAAGAGATCAGCGCAGCGGCAATACAACAGACATCATCGTAGACGGGTGCACGCCGCACCCGTGAAACGTGGAGAGAGAAGTTAGTCAAATGTCTTGCGGAAGATGGCCAGCGAGTCTGCGGTCCTGACCGAGTGTGGGAGGTCATTCCACCCACCGAAGGGAGGGCGGGGGGTCAGGGCAGAGAAGAGGTGAGGCCACGGGGACTTTCTTGTGCATTCATATTTGTGTAGCATTAATAACAGTGGCGATTTTACACCCTATTTAGGGGGGCTTTAACCCCCCTGTCTTGCATCTCAACATTTTTACTTAATGTCTATTTTTAAAAATGCCACAGATAGAGAGTGGTATTTAAATTTTGAGAGGGACCACCATTGTGGTGTTTTAGTTTTGGGGAGTGTAACAGTAAATGAATTACAAATTTCGGCTTGTGCTTTGCATGTGTACATCTCATGTTCTCATTGGGGGCTGAGCCCCACTAAAGGTCAAATCCTAGAATCGCCCCTGATTAATAAATTGCACATACCATGCGCGTCTGGTCATAGGTATAGTTTTGGGTTAACACTGAGGGCCAGATTTACGAAAGGACTCCAAATGCTTTTCCAACGCAAAAGCAATGCAGAATTTTAAGAACTCTTGAAACCAGGTGGTATTTTACGAGTGCTGATATGCTTCATTTGCTAGGTGTTTCACAATTCACATTTTGTATTGTGCTTTCCGAGGTGCTAGTCACCGTCCCAGCAATGCAAAACATATAATCACAAATGTTGTCACAAAGTACCCCGGTTCATGTCATATTTTCAGGAATACCTGTACCCACAGACAGCTATTTAAAAAATATATTCTATATAGCATACATATTATTTACTAGAACTTGAAATGAAAATTATATGAAAGGATTTCTATTGATTTGTTATCACCTAGCAGTATAAAAACGCAGTTCTGAATTTGAACAATTATATTACTGTGCATGTGTGGTCAGTAGGGTATATAATGAATCGTGAATACAGTTTTACTTTCAGACGCTCTGTGGCCTTCTCCCATCACAAGTTTAGTCGTTTCTATTCTTTATTCTTATTCTAATATTCATTCATCGGTTGGACCACCTCCAGTGTCGTCTTCTCGCATTGTGTTGTAGGAAAGTTTTCTTTTGGCCGCCGCCTAACGTCAAGTCATCTTTTCTTTACATCATCTGCTGTTTTTCTTTACATCCCCTACTGTTCATTTTGTTCTGCCTAATGAATTATGTCGTTTTGTGATGTCACTTTTTTGTGGCTGTACCTCGTTGACCATTACCTCTATTTCCTAATCTGAATATTTAAGTTTTCTTTTTCGCATGGTCCCCTCACTGCTCCGTATCGATTTCTTGGTGCTTTGTGATCTGGATGGGTAAGCGTGCCATGTTGTTTCCCTATTTACTGGGTGTCTCCTACTGCAAAATTGCGAATGAGGGCGGTTCATTTCTTTGATTGCGTAATTAGAGCCTCTCTTAGTTAATTGGTCGTTAACGTGTCGGTATCTGCGACAGGAAAAGACCCGTGTTATAGCCGCTATTTTTGCACTGCGACGATCTCCGGAGTAAATCTGGCCCTGAGTGTCTTAGCCCTCTGCTTGTTCGTAAGGATGGATGATTTGTGCAGCGGAAATGACAGTGGTGATTTATACCAAATCATATGTGCGGCATCTGACTTGGACTCCCAGCTGGGTGTACATCCATATGTGCTCTAATGAGAACTGTTTCGCTATATTTAAGGTCTGTACAAATGGATTGTGTGTAAGCATCTGCTATCACTCTGGATAAGGACATTGACTAATAATAATAATCATAAATCTGTTCCTCTTCAGCAGTAAGTATGCTCTCACAAACCATTTTTTACAATTATTTCTTTTTACCTCCATCTCCTCAAACAACCCCCCTCACGAAGGGGAGCTGCCCATGAGAAGCGGCGCATTTACCCGTTGGCACTCGTTTTCCCAGAATCCCCCGTGCGCCCTCATTGGAGCGACCTGGCGCTGTGCAGGCGGCGGGACGGAGGCGGAGCCGATCCGGCCACATCTGCACGAGCGAGCATAAACACGTACGCCCCTGCCATTTCATGGACAAAACCACACTGGAAAAGAGATCAAATTTTACTCTCGCTTTGGGTTTTGCCAATAAACGTTTTATCATTCAATTTCTCTGCCCAGTCCCCACTCAAGGCACTGTCGGTGGACAAGTGGATCCATTGTCACAGCTAGGCTCTGAACTCTTTCTTCAGTACAAAAAAGGGCAGCTAGACTCCAATGGTTTTCTTCTGTTGCAGTTTCATATCACACAGCCCATAATTATTGGAGTCAGATTATAGGCTTATATTTTTGCAGTTCAGCGTGTATTTTCGACATCTTTTTTGAGTGTAGCTTTCGCTGCCAAAACTTTGTCAAACTATGAATTATTATTCTATACTACGATACTATAGTCCACATAGATTGGCCTGCAGCAGTATGGCAGTTTTCGATTGTGAGTCAAGTTCTGTCATTTGTATAGCGTCTGGCATTTTTTTTTGTGGAGTTGCAACGCTTACACTGAGCTCTACTTGACTCAATGATTCCAGAAGACCGAAGGCTAGTTTATGATCACAGCGCCACGTCCGATTTGACTTCCTGAGCATCTGCGATTAATATGCCATAAAAATGAAAATCGCTCCTTTGTGTAAACTAATATTCCACATAATTACTCAAAGGTGTAAAAGTTGGGAGATTTAGTCCTCATCTGTCTTTGCCTGGAGAGAGAGCTGTCAGTGTCTAATAAAGTTCAATGAACAGACTGTTTGGATGTAGTTCACCATGTTACTGGAAAGCTGGACTATTCCAAATATCCTTTTTCCAACTGGCAACTCTGTCATTTGGCATTTGAATGCAGTCTGGAATTCGTATCTACATTTTAACAAGACTGACCGAAACGCTACCAGAGGAAGGGGGGGGGGGTGTAGGCAGAAAAGGCATCTGCACTGATTAAATTTGGTCTTAAATGTCAGTCAAATGCGAATAAATCAAAAATGCAATTTTATTATGTTCTCTGGATACATTTTTAAATGTAGAATTTGTCTTTCAATTGGTGAACAAAAGCTTTGGACTGTTCGTCATCGCTGCCATGTTTAAAGTAAAGCAAAGCATTCTGCAAATAACTATTTTAGGCTTGTGATTGCTCTACAGATGATACATAGAAAATGTAGGGTTCTACCAACATTTCTCAGAATGGTATTTGTCATTTGAACTAGAACTTCACATTGATACGAAGAGTATTCTAGATGTAGTTATTAAGGGTATATATTAAATTAGGGGCCTTGGATAGCGTAGCGGTCTAACGCACTTGCATTGACTGGTGCTTTGCGAGTGTGAGCTGCCTTTTCTGGTTGTGGTTCTAAACCCGACCAGTGCCAGACCGACCCTGGCAGGGAGCCCCAATTGGGGGAGACATTTGGCTGTCTGCCCCAGGGGAAGGGGGGAGGGTGAGCCGGCACAAACTTGCCAAGAAGCGCAAAGGGTGTCAGAAGTAGGTGGGCGAGTTCCCCGTCGGAGGAGGCGGATCATTGCTGGCCTCAGGGAATTTGCTTGACCCGGAGGACGGGCAGTGACTTTGTGGAGGAGGACGAATTGAAATAAATACAAGTATAGAGGTACACTGCCCGTCCATAAAAAAAATTCTCACGCACTAATATTTCATTGGACCGCTTTGATTACGGCACGCATTCGCCGTGGCATCATTTCGATAAGCTTCTGCAATGTCACAACATTTATTTCCGTCCAGAGTTGCATACATTTTTCGCCAAGATCTTGTATTGATGATGGGAGAGTCGGACCGCTGCGCAAAGTCTTCTCAAGCACATCCAAAAGATTCTCAATGGGGTTAAGGTCTGGACTCTGTGGTGGCCAATCCATGTGTGAAGATGATGTCTCATGCTCCCTGAACCACTCTTTCACAATTTGAGCCCGATGAATCGTGGCATTGTCATCTTGGAATATGCCCGTGCCATCAGGGGAGAAAAAATCCATTGATGGAAAAACCTGGTCATTCAGTATATTCAGGTAGTCAGCTGACCTCATTCTTTGGGCACATAACGTTGCTGAACCTAGACCTGACCAACTGCAGCAACCCCAGATCATAACACTGCTCCCATAGGCTTGTACGGTAGGCACTAGGCATGATGGGTGCATCACTTCATCCGCCTCTCTTCTTACCCTGATGCGCCCATCACTCTGGAACAGGGTAAATCTGGACTCATCAGACCACATGACCTTCTTCCATTGCTCCAGAGTCCAATCTTTATGCTCCCTAGCAAATTGAAGCCTTTTTTTCTGATTAGCCTTACTGACAAGTAGTTTTCTTAAGGCTACACAGCTGTTTAGTCCCAATCCCTTGAGTTCCCTTCGCATTGTGCGTGTGGAAACGCTCTTACTTTCACTATTAAACATAGCCGTGAGTTCTACTGTTGATTTTTTACGATATGATTTCACCAAACTTTTAAGTGATCGCCGATCACGATCATTCAAGATTTTTTTCCGACCACATTTCTTCCTCGAAGATGATGGTTCACCACTATCCTTCCAGGTTTTAATAATGCGTTGGACAGTTCTTAACCCAATTTTAGTAGTTTTAGCAATCTCCTTAGTTGTTTTCTTTGCTTGATGCAGGCCAATAATTTGACCCTTCTGAAACAGATTTTCCACGATTTTCCACTTTTCCACGACCACAGGATATGTCTTCCGACATGCTTGTTTAAGAAATGAGAAGCTACTCACTGCATCAGTTAGGGTTAAATAACTTGTTGCCAGCTAAAACATATTAATCGCTGCAGTAATTATCCAATGGAAGGCTCTTACCTATTTGCTTAGTTAAATCCAGGTGGTGACTTTTTTTTTTGGCCAGGCAGTGTTTAATTGGCTACTAAATTGGGAGGAAATACGAAATACGAGAAATATCTGAAAACCAAATTTAAAACAAACAAAAATATATATATTAAATACGTGGCCACTCTTGGAATATGCCCCTTGTTTATTGTGGGAGAATGGGCGATAACTGGCGGCACGGTGGTGCAGTGGATAGCGCTGTCGCCTCACAGCAAGAAGGTCTCGGGTTCGAATCCAGGCCTTTCTGTGCGGAGTTTGCATGTTCTCCCCGTGTCCGCGTGGGTTTCCTCCGGGTACTCCGGTTTCCTCCCACAGTCCAAAGACATGCACATTAGGCTAATTGGAGAGTCTAAATTGCCCGTAGGTATGAGTGTGTGAGTGAATGGTGTGTGTGCCCTGCGATGGATTGGCGACCTGTCCAGGGTGTATTCCTGCCTCTCGCCCGGAACGCATGCTGGGATAGGCTCCAGCCCCGCGACCCTGACCAGGAATAAGCGGCTTAGATAATGGATCTGATGGATGGATGGATGGGCGATAACTTGCCTGAACAGGTTGGATCTGGGATCCGCTCTGTTACAGAACAGTGTTTTGACATCTCATAAAAGATTTAAACTTTTAACAGACCACTGCATTGATAGATGCCTTTTATGAATCCATAATGATAATAACATAGGTAAGATGCTCTGTGAGGATGTAATTTATTTATTATTTATAAGGAGCATAACATTTGGTCTGAGTACGTAGAGATGATGTTTGTTGTGTCTTACTACCTGTGGAGGTAGAGCCTCAGGGCCTGGTAAATTCTCTGTAACAATAGTGCTGCAGTCCACCAATCAGAACTAGGACCCCCCCCCCCCCAGGGTGAATGTACCATGTTAACTTAATAGAGTAGAACTGCATTTTGTATCATTTTGTAACATTGTTGTGTTTCTGTAGACAGATGTAATGAAACTTTCCTGTCTTCTGTTATGGACATTGGGTCCGTCTCTTCATCAATACAGAGATAATTTTACTCTGTTTAGTATTGTAGATTTATGAACCACTCTAAATGGGCGTAAGCAAGTATCAATTGTCCTTGTCCAGGGTGGTGGGTTGGTGGTAATTAAAACCTAATTTTAATTGGTATCATTTAACATTTTACAAGTGTAATAGTCTGATATGTATTACTGAATACAGTATGCCTGTGGCTTTTCCAGTGTTATCGGTGGTGCTATGGATCGGTGTTAATGGATGTTGGTTATTCAGAAGCATGATGGGCTCATGCAATTCTGCGTGTTGTATGTAAGAAGCTTGTTAGTGTTGTAATTAAACTGTACCGATTTTGTGTGCAGTCTATAGGGGTTCGTAAACGCCCCCAGCCGTGACCCAGGGGTCACCTGATGACGTTTTTAATATCCTTTCTGATTTCCCAGTTCTACAGAAACTGCATGGCCGGAAGTTTGGCATCGGTAAGACAAGTTTTAGGTTCAGCTTGACTTATAACAAGTAAAAGCACAGTTTCTGTAATTAAATGAACCGCTGTATTTTGTATAAGTATGCAGATTTTGCAGTGTGCGTAAGTGCATTCTAATTTGCATTGGCGCTCCGTGGAGGCATCAAGCATGTGAAATGGCAAACTAGCTCAACCTCGTACAGCTGCATTTCAGCTTCAGGTTATGTAGTCGATTATGCTGGACCGACATGCCTCAGAGTCACATGGCAAGCACCCCACCCCTTCCTCCCTTGTGTCAGGAGAGAGAGGTGGTCCTTCTCAACAGCTATGACATCACACCAACTTGTAAGTGAAAGCAGGTGGATGGGAAAAGGGTTGCGAGCCAGTAGGAGTGATCCAGTAGGAGTGAGCCAGACAGCCAACCAAACACTGTGCAGAGTTCAGGCGCACTTTTATGGATTTCCGCCGGGCTTGTGAACTTTGCTTCGATACTTAGCGGGCGTGAGCTGTCCTTACTAAAAACAACCCGAGGGGAAAAAAATAATCAACTAGTCATGGCTTTTATGTGCTTATTCCGTATCTGTATGTTTGTTGAGGTTTTTTTCCTTAAGACGGCTGAAACAATGAAGTAGGAAGCGAGAGTTAAACGATACGTGTGCGTGAGGGACTTTGACAGACTGACTGACAAATGATCACACCAGTACGTACTTTCCTTTGGCACACCGATTACGTGGTAAAGGTAAACACCGTTTGCGCTCCTTTTGAAGTCCTTTTCGTCTCTCAGGAGGAGTGTAGGTAAACTGAATATTCGTTTCGTCCCCATGCAGGTTTAATGTGTTTGTCTAGGCATAAGTTATTTAGCCTAAAATATCGCACATCAGAATCACTTGCATCACACAACGCCTTTCTTAACCGTGACGATGTTTTGATTTGATGTCTGTGTAGTATTTTACCAGCTGTTGTCTGGGAATGAGGAGAGCGTATTAAAACATCTGTTTGTATGCTGTACACACATTCATGATAATGTTGAGTTGAAGCTGTTTGTCCTTCTATTAGAGTGTTGTTTAGTTGAGATGTGATGGAGGGAGGGAGAGGGAGAGGGAGAGAGGGAGAGCGCACGCGTGCTGCAGGGCCGTGTGATGGAGAGGGAGAGACTGAGAAACAGGGCCGAAGTTAGATTGAGCGGGGATTGGAGCACAGAGATGAGCCCCAATGAGAAGGCTTTGAGAGGGAGCTGTTTGAAGAGGCCTGCACTGGAGTAATTTATCTTCTTTGAAGAGGAGTAAATCTTTAAAGCATTTTCTATGCTCCTGTCCTCAACGCAGCATTTGATTGATTAAAAAATAAATCCCTGGAAGGAAGCTATAAAGTAACTCTTTATGAGTGTGTAATTTCTGCATTTCAACCATTAAATATAAATGAGCCATACTTTTCTCTCTTCTGTTTCTTAACATTCTCTCACAACTAGGCTCAGCCGTTGCTAATGGCCAATGTGGCACTGTTTGAGCAAAAAGCTTAATTGAGCCACATGTTTGGGTTCAAATGAGCAGAATGTGAGAAAACAAAGGAAATGAATGAAAGGAATGAAGGAAACGAAAAGCTCAAAGCTTCGGTGCGCGAGCCTGCCAAGACAGGCCTGGTGGTCTGGATGAATGCGTCCTAGAGGAGTTGGAGGCTGGCTGGTCAGTGTTTCCCTCTTCTCTCTGACCAGATGGGGGATGACCCGTGCATCAACCTGCGCCCTGCCAGACACACTGTGTGTGACTGGGGGTGGAGAGGGAGGGGTACGAGCACTCTGGGACAGCTCTCGCGCTTGGGCTTGGCACGTGACTGGGTAAATTCCACACACAGGAAGGAAGAGCTGTCAGTCTACAGGCTGGGGGGCCAGGATCTATGAGAATAGACTCAATGCCCTTACTGAAGAGTGTGGAGCTGAACACTCAATGGAGAGTGTGGAACTGAACACTTTTAATGGAGAGTGTGGAACTGAGCACTGTTAATGGAGAGTGTGGAACTGAACACTGTTAATGGAGAGTGTGGAACTGAACACTTTTAATGGAGAGTGTGGAACTGAGCACTGTTAATGGAGAGTGTGGAACTGAACACTTTTAATGGAGAGTGTGGAACTGAACACTGTTAATGGAGAGTGTGGAACTGAACACTCTTACTGAAGTGTGGAGCTGAACACTCTTAATGAATAGTGTGGAACTGAACACTCTTAATGGATAGTGTGGAACTGAACACTCTTAATGGATAGTGTGGAACTGAACACTCTTAATGGATAGTGTGGAACTGAACACTCTTAATGGAAAGTGTGGAACTGAACACTCTTAATGGAAAGTGTGGAACTGAACACTCAATGGAGAGTGTGGAACTGAACACTCTTAATTGATAGTGTGGAACTGAACACTCTCAATGGAGAGTGTGGAACTGAACACTTAATGGATAGTGTGGAACTGAACACTGTTAATGGATAGTGTGGAGCTGAACACTGTTAATGGATAGTGTGGAACTGAACACTCTTACTGAAGAGTGTGGAGATGAACACTGTTAATGGAGAGTGGAACTGAACACTTAATGGATAGTGTGGAACTGAACACTCTTAATGGATAGTGTGGAACTGAACACTGTTAATGGATAGTGTGGAGCTGAACACTCTTAATTGAGAGTGTGGAACTGAACACTTTTAATGGATAGTGTGGAACTGAACACTCTTAATGGATAGTGTGGAACTGAACACTCTTAATGGATAGTGTGGAACTGAACACTCTTAATGGATAGTGTGGAACTGAACACTCTTAATGGAGAGTGTGGAACTGAACACTCTTAATGGATAGTGTGGAGCTGAACACTCTTATTGGAGAGTGTGGAACTGAACACTGTTAATGGATAGTGTGGAACTGAACACTGTTAATGGAGAGTGTGGAACTGAACACTCTTATTGGAGAGTGTGGAACTGAACACTGTTAATGGAGAGTGTGGAGCTGAACACTGTTAATGGATAGTGTGGAACTGAACACTGTTAATGGAGAGTGTGGAGCTGAACACTCGTACTGGAGAGGTTGGAAGTTGTAGAAAAATTAGATTTAGAAAATAGCTTTATTGTGGATTGTGAATGTTCCATCATATTTTAGTTGTTTCTTTCAGTCAGCCGTCAGTAAACTTCTCAAGCTGTCAGTAAAGTCTTTCTCCCTGAAATGTTTTGGTGGGTTTTTTAAAAATCCTTTTAGGTCTTGCTCCCTCATTTGTTGTTTAGTTCTGTTGGTCTTATAATAAATACATTACCCGTACTGTAGCTCTAATTTTCCATCCGTGGACAATAAATGACTCTGTCGGGAATGCATCGCTGTTCAGTAAGTGTTAAAGCGACGGTGTTATGCACTGTTTAACTTCGCTCCTCTTTTCCAGCACGACGCGGCTAAGCACCCGGCGATTTTGGCTATGGTGGTGAACCGCTCGGGTTTCTCATTGTGAGGCAGAGCCGGTGAAAGTGAACCGTGGTCTGGAAACGCAGAGGGTTCTCCCTGGAGGACAGGCCTGTTGGTGTCCCGTCATGCGTGGCGATTCCTCTCGTCTCTGTGCCTTTTGCGTCAGGGGTCTCCCGCTCTTTTCACCCTGAACAGCGTGTTTGTGAGCCATCCCCTTTGCTGCCTCGTGCCATTTCAGAGGGGAGCGTGGACCAGCTGATAAGCCCTGGCTGGCAATGGCCTCCATCAGCCAACAGCACTCTAGATCTTATGATTTCAAAGCACCCCTTTTATCTCACCTGCCAGCCAATGGCGTTCACCTACAGGTTCTGTGTGGCTCAGTAGGTAGAGCATGGCGTTGGCAATGCTTAGGTTGTAGGTTCGATTCCCCCTGGGACCACATGTACTGAAAAATGTATGCATTCACAACTGTAAGTCGCTTTGGATAAAAGCGTCTGCTAAATGGCATATATTATATTAGGCCAGGATTCTCCTCCCACTCAAAGCTTACCTGCCCTGAACGCGTACAGCTCTGACCGTCACAAAGAACCCAACCGGCCAGCATGTTTCGAGTTTGCACACGTTTTGTGGAGCACCTCGTTTATTTCCTGTCTCTGCTGCTTTTTGATACTGTGAAAATGTACACCTGCCATCCTCTTTTTTTAAGCTTTCAGCTTGGGCTCTGACACCAAACCTATTTTTTTCTGAGCTGGCATTCGTGGTATTTTATTTCGTATTTTTTATTAATTTTCTACAGATGCAGGGAATTAATGAGAGAACACTGACTCCTGGATCGGAGTGACAGACCCATGCAACGCGACATTAAAGTTGTCAGTGATCATTAATCCACACTGCCCGCTGATGATATCATCTTCGCAGTGAGGGCAGAATCATTCATGGATGTCATCAATCCGCTCCAACATTTTTTCTCTTGTTTCAGCAATGGGATCTTTTTTGGGATCTTTTTTTCCCGTTTTTCTCCCAATTTGGCGAATTATACCCTCTTTTTATTTCGATATGCCCTCCCCATACAAGTTCGCCCCCTCTACAAGGCAAGCTAATTCTCCGTCTGCAGCGAACTCTGCTTCCTTTGTGATGGAATTTGCCCACTCATGTTCTGGAGACACCCTTACGTGCTTTGTGGCGGACCCGAGCCGGCTCACCCTCCCATGGGGCGGACAGCCAAACGCCGCCCCCGATCGGGGCTAGTGGTCACAGCTGGTCTGGCAGAGACGGGTTTTGAACTGCGTCCCTGATAGGCAGCGATGGGATCATTTTTATCATAATAAAGACACTATCTCATCTCAATCCTGGGTCAAATTTGTCATTGCCTGGGAGGGGGAGTGGAGTGAATGGCTTTGTTCAAGAGGAATTAGCTGCACCATCTGTGACAGAAGAATTAAGCAGTCATGCACCATAACTTCAGCTCTATTCTTATTATTTAAGATCCTATGCTTTCCCCCCCAGGAAATTGTATGTTTCATGAAGTGTGCAAGATGAGAATTAATGTACGGCAGAGATCCTTGTATTTTGACAGGACTTCCTTTCCTCCTGAGGTGTATTATGGCTTCTTCACGTATTTGTAGCTACTGTAATGGAGTCAGTTCTGAAGGCAATCTGCGCTGCAATTGTGCCTCCGAAAGCTCGAGAAATATACCTGCGAGGGAATTAAAGGACTCTAGACACCTGCTGTGAAGTTATATTGTACACACCTTAAAGATATCTATAGAGTTTCCTTTATGGGCCAGGAAAAGTTTAAATATACACAAGTATACACACATAGTTTAAATATAAGTTTCAGTCAAAGAGGGGACCTGGTTCTCTCACTATCCGATAAGTGCATTTGTGCCCCTGGTGGTCACTATATCTACTTTGTAAGTAATAGTTTTGGGAGTGGACTGTACCTTGTTTACACAGCCTGACTCACTCTCTCCCTCTCTCTCTCCCTCTCTCTCTCTCTCTCTCTCTCTCTCTCTCTCTCTCCCTCTCTCTCTCTCTCTCTCTCTCTCTCTCTCTCTCTCTCTCTCTCTCTCTCTCTCTCTCTCTCTCACACTCACTCGCTCTCTCTGTCCCTCTCCCTCTGTCTCTGTGTCCCTCTCCCTCTCTCTCTCTCTCTCTCTCTCTCTCTCTCTCTCTCTCTCTCTCACACTCACTCGCTCTCTGTCCCTCTCCCTCTGTCTCTGTGTCTCTCTCTCTGTCCCTCTGTCTCTCTCTGTGCCCCCAGCTCTCTGGAGGCTGTGAGCTCACCGTGGTGCTCCAGGACTTCGCGGCAGGCTGTGGCAGCGAGCTCAGCATCCAGACGGGCCAGACGGTGGAGCTCCTGGAGCGGCCCGGCGACCGTCCCGGCTGGTGTCTGGTGCGCACCACTGACCGCAGCCCCCCCCAGGAGGGCCTGGTGCCCAGCAGCGCCCTCTGCATCTCCCACTCCCGCAGCAGTGTGGAGATGGAGAGTTTCTTCCCCGCAGGCAAAGGTGAGGACACCTCAGGGATCAGTGGCAGACTGACTGCTGGGGAGCGATGGCACCTTTCAAATTCAAACTCAAATGCAGGAGGCGAAGGTAAGGACATCTTGGTGATCGGTGGCTGACTGGCTGCTTGAGAGTCGTGTCTGCTTGAGAGGCAAATTCAAACTCAATTGCAGTTTATTGGCATCAAGGTAATTGTAAGTGTGAGAGGAGAGCCATGGCAACTTTCAAATTCAAACTCAAATGCAGTTTGACATAAGCACACTTGCGCACATTGCACTTAATAACCAATTTCCTTTTATATTTTCCTCTATCTCTTAGGTATTTAGTCTCTGTCGTGTGCTTTATAATATTATAAAACCTCTGCGTTTGAAATTTTCCTTTTACTTAGTGGTGACCATCAAGTGCTGCTGCTTAGAGCAGGATGTTAAAAATGAGCTCCAAATGATAAAAAGAGACGTGCTGGGAGGACGGCCCTTCCACATAATTTATTTAGTCAGTACTTATTCTTACAGGAGTATCTAACATCAGCATTTGACATAAATGATTTATTGTGTAATATATGAAATGCTGTTCTGAGGCTCCGGTTTCACTTTTATGGAGGGTATATGAGAGAGACCGATAAGCATGATTATTGTAATGAGTATTTTATTGCGTTAAATTATTTTCATAATTTAATCCTGTCTGGACTTTGGCACATACTGCATTTGTCTTCTCCGTTAACCCAGTTACGTAATGTTCGTTTACGACTTGGCTGCACTGCAA
Organism: Aldrovandia affinis; assembly: GCA_029706075.1. Classification (NCBI taxonomy): domain Eukaryota; kingdom Metazoa; phylum Chordata; class Actinopteri; order Notacanthiformes; family Halosauridae; genus Aldrovandia; species Aldrovandia affinis. Next base: position 2,158,101 of record JAINUG010000144.1, on the reverse strand, counting down.
TCCTTATCCTCTAGAGGGCGACGTTGGTTGAAATAATGTCAAGAGCAGGATATTTTGAAAAATATTCTTCCCCTTTTTAAGTGCATTAATCTTCATTAGACATGAGGAAGGCGCTGGTCCGTGTGCGTGTAGGAGCTGACTGGGTTGACACCGGCCCGGTGTTCGCCTGACCGCGGCCGCGGCGACACCGTGTGACGGAGTCACCGGCCATTGTCCACACTCACGGGGGAGTCCTGATAGAACTCTTATTCTTGTCCAGGGGGATTTCCTTTCTCTTCTGTGCCTCGTTTCCCTTGTTTTGCAAACACCAATTTAAAACATCCCGTCCACGGCGTTTCAGACCCAGAGAAAGAGCAAGCAGCTCTGTTTAAATGTAGGTTTTTGATGGTCTCATTAAAAAAATGTCTCTCCCTCAGCCACAGCAACCACATGCCGTTTCACTGCACCTGCCAGGGTGGTAATTACGATTCAGGAGCGTCTAATTTGACTAATCGGCTACGGTGATTACTGTTGTGTTTTGTCATACTCGGCTACACTGGAGGTTAAAGATGTATATTTTCTTATTTTTTATGATGGAAAGTGTTGCTTGTTATATCCAGAGTAGTGAATGCCATTGATCAGTGTACAGTGTTCAGGTATAAATTCCCCCCGCATAGCGACACATCAACATTATAGTTGTTCAATAACAAGGCTCTTATTAAGTCCAGAGTCCAGAATGGATTGTCACAGTTAACATTAAACATTAAGGATTGGGTGAGCCATAAGACTCAGACTGTTGGTGTTGGTGTTTTCAAGTTGTTACAATGAATCGCTCAATTTTGCTTCCTCTTTCAACCCCACTTCCTGTGTTTAAAAATAACATGATTCCTGTTGTTGGTGAGGCTTTGTAACAAATGGATGTGATTTGTTTGTGGCGTGAGTGGCTTTTGAGAATTTGCAACAGAAAGTTCCATTACTGTTCACAAATAAAACTAGGGTGTATGGAAAGCCTTTTCAGGGGGCCAAATCTAAAACAATTTTAGTTTTGAGCAGTGTTTATTAGTACTGTCTACATTGCATTCCTACCTCATAGTATGTTTCTTGACTTGCTGTTTGGAAACTGACCTTGAAGGAATGGAACGTCCAATTCCTTTTTGTCTCACATGTTCACACATCCCACTCCTTGACTTCAGGTTTTTTGTGCACTTTGTGAAGTGGGCCCCTTCCAATACAAAGCTCTGTGTTGTCTTTTAAAATAAAAACAGGTTAGTCTGCCTCTTTAAGTAGCATTGTTTCCCCTCAACATTGTTCTTCTCTCTGCCCTCTTTAAGTAGCATTGTTTCTGATGACACAGACAGACAAGAGGTTATGAGTACAGGATAATGTGCAATATAAGCATAAATTGGCTTTCCCACTGGAATGCCAACCGATAGTAGTGAAGCTGAACAACTCGGATGGTAAATGGAACATCTTCAGAAAAACGTCCAAATATAGATGTAATCGTCATACCAGGTTTGTAATTGAAACAGGGGGGTTAGCTGGTTTGGTAGAAGAGCAATGATGCTAAACATTCAAGGCTTACTGAAAATCAGACCTTTCTGTTGGGAAACCGCACAGCCATGTGTGTTTCAGGGCTTCAGGGTCTAACCGCATCTGCTTGCGTGCATTTTATTTGAACCCGAAGAGCACTTACGTCATTTTCCTCACGCTCAAACCTGAAGCTTTTTAAATTCGACAGAGGCGGTGGTGCAACAACGGTGAAGGCCCGCCACTGGGATCATAAATCTACCAAAAGGAGGAGACACATCTGTCGTGTTTGGTGTCAGAATGACACAATCTTCACAGCGGTGTGTTGAAATCCCTGCGTTGCTGTGAGGAGAGGCACCGGGGCGAACAGGTATGAGCCAACGTACGGCAGCAGGTAGTTCGTCACGACCTCCAGCTCTTTAATGGACGCCTTTGTTCTGCGATTGACTAATTTGTTTATGCACGGTCTGTTCCACATATATATTCTGCTGCATGGCCTATTTTTCCATGACAGAATGCAAATCTGAGGGCAGTGAATATTTACAATGTCAATATAGAAATATGAACAGGGCAGTGACGCCCCTCCGGTCTCGCCTCCCATGTATTTCTCCCGTTAATCAGTGGACAGAACCAGTGAATGGTTAAATGGCCCAGAATACCTGGTCGTTTGTCGATTGAAGTATTCATTCAGCCAGCGTGTGGTTTTATTTCGAGGGCGCCGCCCTTTTTAAAAAGATAAAACTGGCACGAAGTGCGGACATTCGCCGGCATGGCTGTTTCTGGTGTCGAAGCTCCGCAGGATGGAGAACACGGGGAGAGCGTAGGGCATGACGGTGCTGTGTTAGAGAAGCAACCCTGCTCTCTTCTTTCACTGCAGCATGTTACATGTCTCTCGGCTTTCAGCTGGACTATTTTCTCCTTTCAGAAGCACTCAATGGCCAATTGTTAGGATGCGTGTGTCTGGGTTCACAGGGTCAGCTGACTTGGAGCGGTGGAGGGGAGTTTCGCTGCAGCGGATCTCCTCTGCTCTCTGCGGTGTCCGACCTAAACCGGCTGCTTTTCCCTGTCTCCTATATCTGCGTCCGCTGTAGAAACACAACACATGAATCACACCAGCGGTCCCCTAACACAACTCTGTGAACTGCAGTGAGTGTGTCTGTGTTTGCTTATGTGTGGGCACGTGTGTGTGTGTGTGTGTGTGTGTGTGTGTGTGTGTGTGTGTGTGTGTGTGTGTGTGTGTGTGTGTGTGTGTGTGTGTGTGTGTGTGTGTGTGTGTGTGTGTGTGTGTGTGTGTGTGTGTGTGTGTGTGTGTGTGTGTGTGTGTGTGTGTGTGTGTGTGTGTGTTTCTGCACCCACGCACCTGTTTAAGTGTGTGTGTGTGTCTGTGCGTGCGCACACACGCACATGTAACTGCTTGTGTGTGTGTGTGTGCATGTAACTGCTTCTGTGTTTGTGTGTGCTTCCGTGTGTGCGCATGTGTAATTGCTTGTGTGTGTGTGTGCATGTGTGTGTGTGTGTGTGTGTGTGTGTGTGTATTTGTGTGCGTCCGCGCCTCTGTTTGTAATTCTGTGTGTCTGTGTGTGCTTGCATGTAAGATTCAGTGTGTCTGGGAGTGAGATTGAGAGAGAGAGAGCGATGAAGACCGTGTTGTGCAGATAAACACAGAGGAGAAATAGAGGAAGGGTGGCCATTGTCTTGCACGCACTCAGCTCCCTTGTCTGTCTGAAAGTGGGGCAGCAGCAGGACTGCAGACCTGCAGTGTGGGGATATGCAGCATTTCTTTATGGGAAATCTGGGCTATTTTGTAGGTGTGACACACCCCTGCAGTGCTGCTTTCAGATGCAAGAGGCAGCTTTCCCCCCAGGGCACATCCCGTGACCTCAAATCCAGCAACAATTAACAGAAACTTAAAACACAGATAACACATTACCTTTTGAAATATGAAAAAAATAATAATAATAATTACACTAAAGTGGGAAGAAAAATGAGCGGACAACGTTTAACTTTAGCTCTGTTTTGTTATATCTAATGCGTAGTGTCGCATGATTAACTTTTTTAATTGGTTGTATCATAAATGCTCAGCAGACCACCTCTAGCGGGTAAAAAAAAAGTTCTGTGTCCCTGGCATGAAGGTGAGTTTTGACGCATTATGGGGCTGCTGCGTTCTCTCTGTCCAGAGTTCTCTCGGCAGGTGGGAGAGCTGGGCTCAGTAGCGCCTTTGTTCAAAACGGAGCGAAACGTGAGTCCGTATTCTCTCTAATCCGCTCGTCCCGCAAAGACGGGGCAGCAAGCGCTGAAGTGGAGAGCCCGCCCCTCCCCCTGGCCCCTCCCCCGATTGGCCCCTCCCTTCAGCAGAAGCACTCGCTGGTGTGGCGGAGCGTAAACCGGGCTGAGAGCAGTGTCTCGATGCCCTGGACTGCAGTCGGCAGCGTGCGTGGATATCCTTCCCCCCCTCTCTTTCCCGCGGGTCTGCCCCCCTTGCCATGGTAGTATCTGAGCAGGATGAAAAGCAGGAGGAAGTGCTGTTCATGCTGTGCCTGTGTTGACTGGCTCCTGGCAAAGTGCTGCTGTTACAATGTGGCAGGTGCGTAACCCTCCCATGCTCCCGGCTGTACGGGTTCAGGAACGGCGCCAGGGCTCTGGAATGGGGTCAAGGTACAGGAATGGAGCGTTGTGGAGCAGCTGTGTTCAGGTTCCGGAATGGGAGGGAAGGTGGTGTCTGGTTCTGGTGGGGTTTTTTAAAGGGTGTCTGGAAGGTCTGGTGGGTAGGTCGTTGCCCCTCCACACCTGACGTTTTGTCTTCACAAAATGTTTAAGGCAACAGTCTGTTGGTTTTGAACTGGATCATCTAAGAGATTTTATTTAATTTGACGAAAATGAGTCGCTCGGTAAGTTGTACAGTGCAGTTGTTGGTCTGCGTATTCTGTAGGTTTACAAGCACACGCATACCCAGGCTGAGACAACGCAGCCTATATGACCTGCTTTTCTTTTGACCCTCTGGTATAGGAACTGAATTGCTTATCTGTTGTTTTTATTTATAGTTGAACGCAGCAGTAAATATTACTCTGTTGTGCAGTTGGGAAACTTAGGATATGGGTGCGGTAGCATGTTACCATTGCCTCATTTGACAGAATTTTAGAAAAGGTTGTTGAGGGAACGTTGTTACTCGTAACTCCAAAAGTACTTCTATTAGTAAAAAAATAATACATAAAAAAATCTTGTGGGTAATCTCAGAATGTAGATGATTCAGAGATTCTCCTCACCACTTACTTTGGTTTTGTTTCCCGTAGCTCCTGGTTTTTGTTTGATAACCCAGAGGATTTTTATTTTGCCGTGTCAGTGTTTCGCTCGGAGTCGCCGATGGTCAAGCGGGAAACATTTCCATTTGCATGTATAATTTAGCCGCTGCTCCCCCCCCCCACCGCGTTCGGTTTTGTGAGGTAGAGCCGACTGACTTTTCTGCAGCGGTGGGAGGCGACCGAAGCAAAGTAGCACTTTGCCCCGTGCTAACGAGACCTAAAGTGCACACTCATTAGCCATTAACCCAGGAAGCCCTTCTCTGTGATGACTGATAAGACCGAGAGCTGCGGCCATGATCTCTCCCTCAGTCAGAGAGCAGTGCACAGATGAAGTGTGCTAGACCTTGTGTGCCATGCTGGTGATGCAGTGAAGTATATGTGTATGTTTCGCCATAAAGCATGAACTCCATGAAACGTTGTATCGGTACTGTATATAAATAACTTTATATAGACAGCACCTTAAATCATGTCTGTTTCCCCCACCCCCCCCCCCCAATCTAATTCCTTGATAAAGAAGACAGGACTAATACACAGCTGTAGCCTTTGAAACGGAAAGATAGCTCATTGATCCTCTTTCACGCCATCGATTTTTGACAAGGTCCTGTCTTCGAAGATGACTCATAAGGAGAATATTACGAGACGTGGACAATTGAGAATATGGAAACGTTTTTTTTAATTGTTTGAAATGTGTTCGTAATGAAGCCAAATAGTGTGCACCTCAGCCTCGTTGTAAGCAACCCTAAAGGCGCAGGCAACTGCTGAACCAGCATTAGTCGACTGGCTGTTAGTTTTGTTTTTGTTCCATACATCCCTGTATGTCACAGTGTGACAAGTCTTAAAATATGCCTGCTGGGTCAGAACATCTTTCATAATTGCCCGTTGCTATGTGGAACTACGAGGAAATGAAACCGGCATGGCACTTGTGTCTCATCCCTTTACAGAAACGAGGGCTACAAGAAAGTCGGCTGATATACAGGGGGTAGACAAAATAATGTAAACACCAAGAAATATATTAACATTGACTAATATGGAGTTGGGAAATGCTTTGGCTTTAGAACAGCTTCAGTGCTTCTTGGATTGCTGTTATACAACGGTTTCTAGTGGCTTATTGGACCATTCGTCAAGAAGGAAAGTCTCCAGTTCTTCTGGAGATGAAGGCGGTGGACATTTACTCCACACTCTTTAACAGAGCCTTAATTATCAGAAAGTAACAAGACATAATTGATTGGTCAATTTTAAGTACACATAGCAAACACGTATTTACCTAATTGTTTTCTGCTGTTTTAAGTCCTGTGTTCCTCTGAACATGATCAAGTAGAAGTAGACCAACTCAGTTACAGTACTGTAGCAGGCATCAAAGTATTGTTGAGAATGAAGACGTAACAGTATGTATGTCAACATAATGCTCAAGGTCCCGTCTTTTTCATCTTTTGCCAGCCACTGTGTCTCACTTAAAACATATTTTTGGGGAGTTTCATCTCTATATATAATTATGGGAGATGCAAGGGAAGTATTGTTATGTTGATCTCACAATCATAGAATGCAGATAGGTAGCTTATTGCCCACCGGAATGTTTGTCCTATATAAGTGACACCTCAGTGATTGATCACACCCGTCAAGTGTGAAATGCAAATTTTTTGAATGCTTTGTGGGCATAAAAAATGGTATTTAACTTGAATTGTAAAGGGGCTGTTGCCGTGGGGCGAGATGGTGCGTCAGGAGCGTGAGCAGGTTGGTCAGGTTTATTTATCCAGCTGGGAAGGCTTTCCTGTTTCCTCACCTGGGTGTCATGTTGCCAGAGCAGGCCAGTATCTGCTGTGCTCCTGGGGCCTGGGCACGTGTGGCTTTCTGTTCGCACTGCACGACAAAACCAGAAACCATCTAACCACCCGCTTACCTGACACATACAGTCAGGTCCATAAATATTTGGACATTGACAAAGTTATTGTTATTTTAGCTGTCTACCACAGCATATTGGAGTTGAAATTAAATAAGTGCAGACTTTCAGCTTTAATTTGAGGGTATTTCTTTTCAAATTGGGTGAACGGTGTAGGAATTACAGCACTTTTTATATGTGGTCCCCCGCTTTTTAAGGGACCACATATAAAATTGTCCAATTACTTTGGACAACTGGCTGCTCAGCTGTTCCATGACCAGGTGTGTGTTATTCCCTCATTATTTCATTTACAAGTAAGTAGATAAAAGGTCTAGAGTTGATTAGAGTTGATTTCATTTGCATTTGGAATCTGTTGCTGTTAACTCTCAATATGAAGTCCAAAGAGCTGTCACCTGCCAGTGAAGCAAGCCATCATTATGCTGAAAAATCAAAACAAACCCATCAGAGAGGTGTGGCCAAATCAACTATTTGGTACATTCTTAAAAAGAAAGAACGCACAGGAACACCAAAAGGCCCGGAAGACCATGGAAAACAACTGTGGTGGATGACAGAAGAATTATTTCCCTGGTGAAGAAAAACCCCTTCACAACAGTTGGCCAGATCAAGAACACCCTCTAGGAGGTAGGCGTATCTGTGTCAAAGTCAACAATCAAGAGAAGACTTCACGGTTCTGGAACAACATCCGATAGACAGAGAGAGACAAAGATCAACTTGTACCAGAATGATGGGAAGAGAAGAGTATGGAGAAGGGAAGGAACTGCTCATGATCCGAAGCATACCACCTCATCTGTGAAGCGGAGGAGGTAGTGTTATGGTGTGGGCATGTATGGCTGCCAATGGAACTGGTTCCCTTGTATTTATTGATGATGTGACTACTGACAAAAGCAGCAGTATGAATTCTGAAGTGTATAGGGCTATATTATCTGCTCAGATTCAGCCAAATGCTTCAAAACTCATTGGACGGCGCTTCACATCTGCGCTTCACAATGACCCGAAGCATACTGCGAAAGCAACCCAATACTTTTTTAAGGCAAAGAAGTGGAATATTCTGCAATGGCCAAGTCAATCACCTGACCTGAATCCAATTGAGCATGCATTTCACTTGCTGAAGGCAAAACACCCCAAGAACAAGCAGGAACTGAAGACAGCGGCAGTACAGGCCTGGCAGAGCATCACCAGGGAAAAACCCAGCGTCTGGTGATGTCTATGGGTTCCAGACTTCAGGTAGTCATTGACTGCAATGACTTGCAGGATTTGCAACCAAGTATTAAAAATGACAATTTAATTTATGATTGTTAGTTTGTCCAATTACTTTTGAGCCCCTAAAATTGGGGCGCTATGTATAAAAATGGTTGTAATTCCTACATGGTTCATACAATATTTTTGACAAAACCCTTAAATTAAATCTGAAAGTCTACACTTAAAGCTCATCTTGATTGTTTCATTTCAAATCCATTGTGCTGGTGTACAGAGCCAAAATGATGAAAATTGTGTCACTGTCCAAATACTTATGGACCTGACTGTATAAACCACCTGTAGACAGCCTACAGGATTTACATCACATCAACACATGCTGAGGGCCCCTCTGACCTCTGGGCCCCTGGGCCTGTGCCCGGCAGGCCTGTTCGGTAATCCGGCCCTGGGTATTGGGATCATTTACGGCGTTGCGGCAAACCAAGTTTGTTTCCCATACGTACTTCGACAGTCATAGGCCTACACCTATAAACCCATGTAACTCATGTAATATGTTACTTACATATTCATATTCTACGGCATATTACAGGTGGAAATGCAAGTACAAATACAAATTATGTTCTATTTCATGGTATAATGGTTTGAATGCTGTACTCATGCATATTGATTGATAACATCATTATATTACGTTGTTTTTCTGTTGTGTACTGAAACTGCCCAGGATGCAGCATTGGAGCTCAGAACCCAGGCACAAGGCTGAAAGCGCGAAAAAGTAGGAACATACGCACATCCAGGAAGTGTAATGATTTCGGGTACAAAAGGATAAGAAATTCATTTGCGACAAAAAGTCGCAATTGCGAAAATATGTAGGCATGGTACAAAAGTATCTAAACTCTCAAGGTGTAAAATATTCACGTGACAAAATGGGGGAAAAAAAACAAAAAAACCTAAAGCATAACATTTAATTGTAGATGCAGACTTCCCCTGGTAAAATCTACTGTAACTTGCTTAATTCTCAACCAATGTGGCCTGTTAACGTGATACATTTCTGCATAACATGCAGGTTACTTAATTTCCAAATTGTTGAGTTCCCTCAACGATTTTCCATAGAACCTGGCAACCTAATAAGTTTATAACAACCACCCTCTTCTGCTTTCTTGGCAGCTTCAAACAATAAAAACATAATCAACTCTGACACTTTGATAACTCCTGTATAACAGTTAAAAGGACGATTTTACAAATAGATAGTCTGTGTAATCAAGTTATGCAGAAATGTCCCACGTTTATAACAAGCCAAATGTCACGAAAATTGGTTGAGAATTAAGCGAGTTACAGTAGATTTTATCAGGGGAAGTCTGCATCTCTCAATACACTTACGCTGTGACGCGGATCTTGCCCGCCTCAATATGGCGGCCGCGCAGATGTATCGCTGAAACATACAACAGCAGCCAATGCGATATCTACGTTTTAATATCTATGAGAAATACCGTGTCTAAAACCATTGAAGTGCCTGAAAACGAGCAGGGGAAGCACGCTGTATACGGAGCGATGAGGCGCTGCACAGACCAGTTGCGGAGGATTGATAAACCGCTGAGAGTCGTTTACAAAAGCCCCATTAATTTTTTACCACAGACTTCCCAGCAGTCCAGCTTTATGTCCGTCTCCAAGGCCATTGTCAATCAGAGCATAGTAAGAGGAAGCCTCAGCCATTACTAGAACTCTTGTCGGAGGAGCCGTTGTAGCTAATGGTTGCCCCCGCTGTGTAATGGCCGGTGTTTTATCCTCAGCATTCCATGGCAGTGCATTTAGAAAAGCACTGTAGGCCATTCCGCGGCCTGTCGTCGTATCGTTTTACCAGATTTGTATCACGGCACTCAGTCAGCGCAGTGCACACATGCTCTGGAGAGATTAAACACTTAGACATCGTGCCCTCAAGCTTTAAGTTTGTTTGTCTATGTTTTCGCGGGTGTGAACAACTTGTCACTCAAACATAAAACATAAAATATACACCCTCATTCCTTGATTTTTATATTGCTGCGGTAACCTGTATTCTTGCAGTTGTGTGCAGTTCTCATACACGACAACTTTGGTGTGGTATCGATCCAATGACGGGATTCAATTCCTTACCCATGTTTTCTGCAGCCATTCAGGTGTTTCTTTGTGTCTTGAGACTATATCTGGCCCTCTTAAATTGAGTATAATGGTAAATTATTCTCTTTTTGATAACATTTGAAAAAATGTCATCAAAAATAATTACGTTGCGTCAAACTTTCCATCCAGTTCATTGAGATTTTTTTTTCTTTTTTGGCCCTCCTTTGAGGTCTGGTTCCGCAAAGAACATCCCGTTTTGCAGACTTCTGGGCTGAAACGGAGAACATCTGCCTGCCGGCGTTCACACTCAGTTACTACAATCTGTGAAAAAGAGGAAGTGCTCCTGTTTGCGTTTCTGTTTTTGTTGTCAGTGAAACCAGCTGTGCGATGCATCTCGTATATTCTGCTGAGTTTTGTGATTTATCGGCGATTGGAGGACGGGAGAGGAAAGCAGGCATATGAGGAATGAGCGGGGGGGGGACAATCGTCCTCTTTCGTCCCGCTTGTGCCTGTGGTCACCAGCAGTCTCCCTGTGCGCTTGGGTTTTTCATATAAATGAATACAGCTGGAGTTTTTTGTACCTTCAGTAATACCTTGGCCGAGGGTACAACAGCAGTGCCCCACCTGGGAGTAAAACCTGCAACATTCTGGTTACAAGTCCCGTCCCTTCACCACTATGCCACAATGCCACAATTTCCTGTCCTCTTAAACAGTCTGAATAACCTGTTGAGTGCCCACTTGGTTTCTCTAAAGCCCCTGTCTAAGAGACAAGTCGTACAGTGTTCATGTTAGCAAAGAGAGGCATGATCAGGGAATGCAGAAAGCAGCATTCCTTTCACCCTCCCCTCTGTGAACGTTCCCGGAAAATATACTTTATCCACGTGAGAAGGGCAAGGTTGTCGCTGCTCTGATAATGCTGTAGCAGTTCATAGCTAACTGCTGTCTCTCACATGTTTCTGTGCAAGGTCATTTCCTTGTAATGATTCATCCACCACAAAAGCCATCGCTCAGCACTAAGATGTGTTGTTTTCTCTTTGGTACGGGGAGATCGCATGGAGCAAACCTTGCGTGCTGTACTTTGATCCACCTTCAGCTAACTTGTCTGTTAAAGGATCTTGTTCAGCTCGTGCAGGGTTACTTCGCTCAAACAAAGGTTGGGATTTGGCACACACTGGGACCCAGCTGCTAATACCACACCTGAGCGTATTGCAGCCATTTGAACAGTTTTGGAGGTCAAAGTGACAACTCGAAAAACAGTTGCCTGCAATGTGTCATAAGATTTCCCAAGCGAGTGGGATTTGAACCCATCCCAAAGGATTGGAACCGCAACAGATCTGCTCTGGTATGTCTATGACGTCCATTGTAATTGGAGTGCAGCGGCTGCATCAGAATTAGCTGGGTGCATGAGTGGACCCTGTAGGCCCAAATTTAGCCTGCTGTGGCGCATTGTCCATCAATTTGAGTGACCACTTTAAGCAGATGTTGTTCATTATTCTTACACAGTGCTTTTTGTTCATCTCAATGACCAGGAAACTCTTGATGATGTGTCTGTACCAAAAAATGTAACACTTACTTAAACGAGTCAAGTGCAGAGGGCCCTAAGCTAGTGAAGGGCAATTGAGGTATCGTGAAACCAAAAATGGGTGGAGCTACCAGCAACTCACTGACTTGAATGAATCGTGTTTTCTTGTGAAGGGCAAAACCTTTTGATTGGTTCAAACAAGTCAGTGATTGACAGCAAAACATTTAATTACACGCACTTTTGGTGTCACGATACCTCATTCTCCCGTCACTACCCTAAATTGCCTCAACAGCTCTGGGAACTCACTGTGCCGGATCTTTGTCACCCTGCCATCACTAATTGCCATAGACGCATTATTCACCCCTATTACCTGTCTCAAGTATCCCACTTCATCATCTGCCATCGTGCGAATCGCAAACCCGCGGAAATGAATTCCCAACTGCCGTCATATTCAAGAACGACCTGTTCGGCTGATCTGGAGCGTGCTCGGCACTCTGATTCACCGGGTTATGTCCCAATCAGACGCAGAATTATATCCCTCCACTTTGTTTTCTTTTAGTCAGCTGGGCCTCCTTTAGAGAGTTTTAAATGTGAGGAAAGATGTCCTGTCCTCACACGACGAAGCATTATGGTGTTTATGAAGCTATAGGTCTCACTACACAGAGGTATTATTAAGGGCTTTGTGCATTTCATAATGCATTTCAAGACACGTGGGTGGAGACTTTACAAATGTAGAGAGGCATCAATTAATTTTACCGAGGAGTAAAATGTGCCCATTGCTCCAGAGGAATTGACATAGGATCACACAGGAAACAAATATTGTCACAAGCACCAATTATTGCATTAGTGTCTCTGCATAATACATTTTTTTAGGGCCCACCGCAACCGGTAAAAGGCACTTGTTCTAAGTGCTGGTTGCCCACTGCAGCCCGGGCCCGAGCCCGGCTCTGGCTGGATGTCCTGCAGCGATTAGCTGCTAGTACCCAGGGGGAGGGAGGAGACCAAATTAGGAGAAAAATCTGATGATATCTAATATAATCTGAATCTGATATAAATTGAAAAAATAAGTACATTTTTCAGATTGCTTTTTGTTCATAGGCGTCATTTAAGGGAAAACGAAGTGAATTGATTGACTTAAGCACACCTGACTTTAGTCGATCACGTGTAGATATGAGAATACATTTTTGAATGAACGATTTTTCGGACGATGTGTGGCCTCTTGTTAAGACACCTTAGACACAATTTTCACAAAGGCTGCCTTCCACTGTGTGTTCCAGTGAATGACCTCGGAGTGACTTTGCGTGCGGGTGTTGAGCCTCGTTTCAGGCAACGCTTTCTTCACCTGTGCGCCATTCCTGTGTGTCCCCCTGCAGAGAACTACTCGGTCAGCGGGCCGGAAGGGAAGACCGAGTCGGTGGCCACCCTCCAGCCTCAGACCTCCATGTCCTCCATTCAGACCAGCTCCCCGGGCCCCAAGCGCTCGGGGAACACGCTGAAGAAGTGGCTGACCAGCCCCCTGCGGCGGCCCAGCCACGGCAAGGCCGACAGCGGCGTCAAGAAGATCCCCAGCAAGGCCAAGAAGAGGGACGGCCGCAAGAGCATCGACCTGGGGCTGCCCAGCGAGAACGAGGCGGCAGCGCAGGACGAGAGCGCGGACGAGGTACCCGGGCGCCCCTCCCCAAACCTGTGTGGGTGGGGAATGATATAAAGTGTCACAGTGCATTTTTTTATAACCTTACAATGAGAACCAGCAGCGACTGAAATGCTCACGCAAATCCTGATTTTGGGGTTTAACGCTAGATTGTTCCGGAAATCACAATCCCACGCTGGAATGAAAGGATCTTGGCACGTCACTTAAATCACTCTTCTATAATTTTCCAGCATTAACCGTAATTTCGAAACAATGTTTTGTAGCTCCGTCTACAAAGCGTTTATTTATGAAAACTAGAGGGTGTAATTGGCTACTAAATTGGACGAAAAATGGGATAAAATCTGAAACAAATTCTTTAAAAAATAATAATAAATGACGGGCAATGGCACACTTTTGCTTCACAGGTGACTGCAATCTCATTGCTCTATAACCCGCTCGTGACGCCATTGCTTTAACAGAAAACTAGACTCCTTGTTCTCGCCGCGTAATTGGTTCCGCTCTTGAAATTCCACGAGTGGCTGTACAATCAAAGTGGCTGAAATGTACTGGAAGCCCTCAAAGTCGGTCTGCGTGCCCAGTTTGTGCCGTGGCGGTGGCTAACTGCATAGCGCGTAGCGCGACGTGACAAAGAGCGCGCCGTGGGCACCCTAGTGAACTGGTTGGCCTGTTCCGATGTGCTGCGTTACATTCTGCCGTTCTGCTGTTGTCCATCCAGCGGGGCAGGAAGGAGGGCCCTCTGTCCAAGTCGTCCTCGGGAATGCAGAGCGGAGGAGAGGAGGAGCCGGAGGACGAGTCGCACACGCCCCTCCCGCCCCCGATGGAGATCATCAAGGACCCCTCCTCCCAGGAGGAGAAGGTATGGGACTGTGCGACACAGGGAAATGAGCACACTCCCCAATTTAGGGTTTTTAACGCAGAAATCTGTCCTCTGCCTTCTAGTCGCTTTCACCCAGGCATTGGCATAGTGAACACCCCCTCCCTCTCCCCAGCTCTTAATAAAGAGGTATGAACTGGGACACTAATATTTAGCCTCTGACCAGGGTGATCTCTCTCCATGTCATTCAGCACAAGTTCATAACATAAGGAGACACCCGCGGTTCTCTCTCTCTCTCTCTTTCTCTGTCTTTCTCTCTCTCTCTCTCTCCCTCCCTCCCTCTCCCTCTCGCTCTCCCTCCCTCTCCCCCTCTCTCTCTTTCTCTGCGCTCCTGCCAGTACGGATCCCACACCGATGGCAAACGGGCCCACTGCTGAGCCTGGTTCTGCTCTGCCCCTGCCGTCTGTGTACATTAAACCTGTACAGTTTCTCCGTACTGTATGTTGTGTGCCGTCTCCCCTGTCCCAGTTTCAGCAGGAAGATCCAACTTTAACACACTCTTTCACCCCCTAACCACTGGTGTCTTCTACTACCAAAGTGCCCTTTTCACCGTGGCAGGTGTTGCTAGGAGCCTTTAGAATCCCTTCTTCACCGCTGTCTCTGGAAGAGTCTGTGGGGAATTTAGTGGCAGACTGCAGCGACAGGTGTTCAGGTTGAGGTTATGACACTGCGCTGTGTGTGAGAAATGCACAGGTCTCATGCCTTTTGGCTTGTTCACAGACAACGTTGACAACGACGAGCTGTGCTCTGTGGCTGTTACACGCAGCTCGGTAAAGCAGTAAAGGGGTTGACGAGTTCAAATACCTGTTCGACCTGCTTGTCGCTCTTGCCAGGAATGTTTCGCCTTTTAACACTCAAAGCACTGATAGCAAAGAGCACTACTGACACGAGGTCGAAGCTAGCCTTTACTGACAGCACAGTTACACACCCCTAGGTTGGTGGAGGTCCTCTGAAGCTCGACTCTGACTCTGCTTGCTTTTTCCAGCTCCCCCCCTCTACCTGATTGCTAATCGAACTGCCCTGTGTCTCTTTCCTCCCCGTTCCTTCTCTCCGCCCCTGCTAACACTCCCGTCCTATTAAACCGTGCCTTGCAGTCCTCCTCTTTGCTTACTGCTCGCCAGGGTCCTGCCGAGGTCCCCAGCGCCGCGGAGCTTGTCAGTGCAATAGAAAAATTGGTCAAAACCAAGATGGTAAGTGTGGCACTGGAGCAACGCAGAGCCAACGCAACAGGTTTGCCAGCCCGACAGGAAAGGAAAGGGAAACTTATGAGATTGATCAGTTGTGTGACTCATAATTTTCCCTTTTGTTGTTGTTGTTTTTTTTTTACTGTGGAAAGCCAGACACTGTGCTGATGAATACATGTGGTCAAATGTGCTAATGATGGTACACGCACTGGGATATGTTTTTCAAAAATCAATCCTTTTTAGGAAATTATTTTTTTCTGGCAGCATTTCTGTTTCTCTCATTTAGCATGTTGCTGTACGTTGCTTTCAACATTCATGTGTTGTGACTTGCATATTCATTTTCAAATTTTAGATTCCAAACTGCATTTACTTGGCACTGGTGAAACTTCTTGAACTTGTGTGACAACAGGGATGTAAATAATTGATTTGCAGTTTTTTTATATCAATTCTCTGGGAAATATTTAGCAATTGTATGAATGCATTTAAATGAATTAATGCATTAATTTGACAGTAACATTAATTCGATAATGAGGTAATTTCAACAACACACCTAATACTAAATGGCCATGAATGCAGTTATTACGATATTAATATGGGCTATTTCCCTCTTGCCATTTTTATTTTAATAAAAATGTGAATGTGAGAGAATTATTTCAATAATTAACAAATGTCTAGACAAGTATCAGCACAGTGATCAAATGAAAAATGCGTTTTGTTCTCTTGGTCTTTGGCAACTCAATTTGAATTGTCTTTTAAATGTGAAATCACAGGATTTTCACATTTTTCTATTTGGGTATTTGCTTCTACACATTCTGTGCATCCCAGGTCCGCTTTCTTGCATGCTCATTAGCGTGCGGTGTGGTTTCTCTAGGCGGTCTTTTAATTGGACCTTCGACACCATCATATTTTACATTCCTTTTTCATTTTTAATGCAGTGTATTAAGCATGCATTCCCTTGATAAAGGCATTATTAAAAATTCCATAGCCCTTGTTGTTTAGGTTGGTGTTTAGAACACGGATCCCATACTGCGACAAGGTCAATGCGTTTGCAGTCGTGTTATTTTATAGCGTTATACTGTCGGAACAAAAGGTGATTGTCAACCCGGACGTGCTACTTCAGACAACAATGATATCACAAGCCTAGCGATCAGTTTGCCATCTCTGCACACTGTTACCTGAGTGACTATCTGATTTGCTGGCTTAAACAGATTAAACTAACAATGCATGGGCTGACATGCTTAACAATGGGTCATCTACATTTCGGAAGATTAGTTCAGATTGTGCAGCCGACGTGCAGTCTAGAAATGGCCCCCTCTTCTGGCGAAAGCCCAGGTGTTCCTGTTTGGGGAAATAACTACCTTTACCATAAATATGGGTGTGGCCCTGAAGAGCCCCTAGGATATTTTGCACAGCACCTGCCGCCATGTATTTTGATAATTCCTTTCCGTGTGTCTAAACCACTCTTTTTCAGCCTGTTTCCAAAAAAAGAAAACAGTCTAACTCTTTGAAAGTCTCTTAAAGATTTATGGACCATGCATGTTTGCTGCTGTGATTTTCCCCTTTAGGACAGCTTGATAGAGCAGATAGCTCTTCTAAACGTTTCCTAAGGTCGCCAGCAGGGCAGTGCTTGTATATATATTTTTTTGCGTATGACTGGTTCTGAGACCCGCATTGTGTGTCCTCTCTCCCATGACAGACACTGGATCCAGGGCTGTATCAGAGCATCAGTGCCGCCAACCCCTCGGAACAGCCCCCCGCCCAGCCAAAAAACCCTGAGATGGAGCAGAAGGCCAAGGCGCTGCGTGGGCGCATGTAAGGGCCGCTTGCTTTGCAGTGGGACTGTCGCAGTTATGACGATAGTGTCAACTTATCTTTTTTCAGTGAGACGCCTTAAGCAATTAAGGCGCCCCGTATCCGATGAAAGCCACACGTTCCGAAACCAGAGCAGCGAGCCTCGGAAATGTGCTTAATGACGATGCCTTGAGATTGCACAAGCCACGATTGCTGTCGCTCTGTGGTTCTGTGTGGCTCAGTAGGTAGAGCGTGGCGTTGGCAACACTTAGGTTGTGGGTTCAATTCCCACTGGGACTGCATATTCTGAAAAATGTATGCATTCATTACTGTAAGTTGCTTTGGATAAAAGTGTCTGCTAAATGGCATATGTTATATTATTATCTTTTGTTTTCAGGTTTGTTCTCAATGAGCTGGTGCAGACAGAGAAGGACTACGTTAAGGATCTGGGCATTGTAGTAGAGGTGAGTGTGACAACCCTGGGACAAGTATAAAAGCACGCCATGTTATTCTTACACATTTATACACTTAGAGTGAGACGTTCAGGCACTTTTACCAGATGTACCATGTCCTATGAGCTGTTTTAATACAGCGAAACCCATTCATTGGTGTCTCGTTAAAAATGAGGACATGAATTGTGGTGATTTCTGAGCTCCCAGCATGTCCCCGATATCATTGAGCCGTTCTATTTTGCTTCCTTGCTGGGGAGTGTCGTTCACCTGAAAATTCCCATGGGAGCTCCGTACCGCAGTCTCCTTATAATTACATATATTGTGGTAGGTCTCACCTGAGTGCGCAGAGCGCGTGCGATTCTCCGCGTTCCAAGCCCTCACAAAGCTGGCTTCGCTCATTTTAGATTGCACCATTTCACGCTTCACTGCACGTTGTCTTTTACTCTACGCTGCGGTAGAAAACAAGAAATGTGTCACAGTTGCTTCCGTTGATATTCCGTGATACGGTTGATGTTTTCCGCAGGGGTTCATGAAGAACATGGAGGAGAAGGGAGTCCCCGAAGACATGAAGGGAAAAGACAAGATTGTTTTTGGGAACATCCATCAAATCTACGACTGGCACAGAGAGTAGGTTCTCGATCTCCCTGGGTGTGATTTGACAAGACGCGAGAGGGAGGGAGAGAGAGAGATATGAATCCGAGGCTGCTGCATTTAAGTTATGCTTTTACGAGTGCCCCCCATCTTCTTGGACAGCCAGGCAGAAGCAGCCGTCCGATGAAAGCAATGTCCTTCCTCTTGCAGGTTCTTCCTGGGAGAGCTGGAGAAGTGTCTTCAAGACCAGGAGCTGCTCGCACAGCTTTTCATTAAACACGTATGTGCACGGATGGTCACGGCGTCCCCAGCCGAGGACAGTTAAGAGCAACGGTGCCCTCAATGCAGGGCCTCTGTGTGTGCTGGTTTTGTTCCAGGCATTGTCATAATCACTCAAGGTGAAACCAGAGATTAATGATAAATGATAGTAGAGATGGTCCTCTCCTGCCAACTTTCCATGTTCTGATTGCATTGCATCATGGGTATCATAGAGAGCGCTCGGAGCTGAGTTTTCTCTGTTAAAATACCTAATTATATATTCAGACTGCTCCGGGTTGGTCACAACTTAATACTGTTTTTAAAAAATCATATTGATCGCAACAGAAAGTAACAGTTACATGAATTTAGAAGAACAAGACAAAAAAGCAACGCTTGAATATAAAGTGAGGTCCTTTTTTCTTTGAAGTAATAAGGACATAACGAGTTAGAGCGGTCTCTACGAACGCAGAATGTTCAAAATAATAAGCCACAAACTTTCAATGTCAGAACACGGGGAGTGGACCATCACTGCTATTATTTAAAATCTCTGGCGAAAACTGCACAAAAAGTTGCCTTTAAACAGATTTATAAGAACGTAAGATTGGAGCGTAGTCATTTGCCATGTCTTTGTTTTCCACAGGCAGTACCGATAACCAGGTGTCCAATCTCAGTGTTTAGGACTCCAGTGTGATTCCCTATGTCAACCGATCAATAAATGTAGATAGCGTAAGCTAGAAAAACTCACACCGTATACGAGGTGCTGCCATTAAGGGTAGTAGAACGAGTAAATAAAGCCACACACACACACTACATTTTCAGTAGGCCTACAATTCATTTTATGAAAATAAATTGGCACTGCAAATGTAGAATGTGCGTGGCTTTGTTCGCTTGTACACAGTCAATCAGTCAAGCAATCAATTCATCCGTCAATCAAGATTATTTATCTTGCAAATATAGCCCATTTCAGTTGTTTAGCAAGTCCTTGTGTAAACATTCTACACACAAAGCAAATGCATGATTTGACTTTAGATGTGAGGCGGCACGGTGGTGCAGTGGATAGCGCTGTCGCCTCACAGCAAGAAGGTCTCGGGTTCGAATCCAGGCCGGGGGCCTTTCTGTGCGGAGTTTGCATGTTCTCCCCGTGTCCGCGTGGGTTTCCTCCGGGTACTCTGGTTTCTTCCCACAGTCCAAAGACATGCACGTTAGGCTAATTGGAGAGTCTAAATTGCCCGTAGGTATGAGTGTGTGAGTGAATGGTGTGTGTGCCCTGTGATGGATTGGCGACCTGTCCAGGGTGTATTCCTGCCTCTCGCCCGGAACGCATGCTGGGATAGGCTCCAGCACCCCCCCGCGACCCTGACCAGGAATAAGCGGCTTAGATAATGGATGGATGGATGGATGGATGGACTTTAGATGTTTAGTAAATGTTTGTTTTTTTGTACTCGAGATTGATTAACAGCTCGTTGCACTTCGAAGATTTGAACATTTGTTGGGAGCGAAACGAGCGCGCGCACACAAGCTTCTCCACTAGAGAGTTTGGGCAAGCCTGCTTTGCATTGAGATGCATTTGCTTCTGTTCTGTTACAGGAGAGACGGTTGCACATGTACGTGATTTACTGTCAGAACAAGCCCAGGTCTGAGTTTGTCGTCGCTGAATATGACTCGTACTTTGAGGTATGCCTTTCACGGGTAATGCCCGCATCTCGATGCGTTTGTTCCCTTCTGTTAAAACGTTGCGTAATCGCTGTCCGACATTTTCTTTGTATGGGAAAACGTGAAAGCGTTGATGAATATTGTTCTTTTTGCCGAATAGTGTATTAATGTACTTGATCAATTGCTCCTTTTTCACAGGAGATGCAGCAAGAGATAAACTCAAGATTGTCTATTGGTGACTTTCTGATTAAACCGATCCAGAGAATAACCAAGTACCAGTTGCTTCTCAAGGTAAAAGCCTTTACCAATTTTTTACATCAGTGACTGTGCTACTTTCTGGTAAAATTAGTCAATTTGTAGGCTGACTGCTTGTGATTAAGGAATGCCTTCGAGGTGTGTTTGCTCGGTGTCATTGCGTGAGATTTGAAATCTGAATGGAACCGCCTAGCAAAATCAAATTTGTCTTCTGTCTCCAAGGACTTCTTGAAGTACAGTTCTAAAGCAGGCGTGGACTGCCAGGAAATTCAGGTAAGAAACTAAACGCGTACATGCCTGTCTTCTGTGTAGTGCATCTGGATGCCGTCACGCCAAATCGTGGTGCTTTATGTTGTTGGGCATACATATGCCAATATCCTTGTGCTTTTGACATACTGTTTTACAGAAAGCAGTCGATTTGATGTTCCTGGTGCCTAAACGTTGCAATGACATGATGAACCTAGGACGACTGCAAGGCTATGAGGTACTGCACAGACGACATCGAAATCCCACCATCATTATTATTATGTATGAAGTTTCCTAGACCATTGTTTTTACAAATATGAATCTGTCTTCTGTGTTGGCATCCTGAAATAAAGCAATGAGCTCATGGAAACTGTGTTATAGAGCAGTTGTGCATGCGGTGGCATTGGTATTCCCAGTCCCCGTCACTTCGCAAATCACAATCATGAAGATTAAGTCCCACTTCAATACACTCTTGTCTACGGCTGTCATGTGCAGAAATGGGAAACTCTATTTTTAAAACCTGTTATCTCTTTACTACTTACCTGAACAGTACCCTTGTTGTTTTTTGGGGGTTTTGTTTGGGGGAGGGGGGGTTAGGAGCAGGTTTAGGGGCAGGTGGGTGCGGTTGAGGGCACTACCTCATAATTTAATGGTAAAGGTTATTTAAAAATGTCAAGGGGACACACAGATGACCACTGTGTGGGAAGGTTTTTTTTTTTTTGTCTTCTGTGCACGTTTCCATGACGATCGGCAAAGGTCAAATGCCTGACCTGTCAGATAAGAGCTGATCTTCATGACCGGTGTGTATTCACAAGAAAATGAAACTTCCAGTTTACCCATGACCTACTGTAGCAATCAGCAATCTGTGCTTTTATTACTGTGTGTGGAGAGAGAGAGGACACTGATCCACAGATTCAGTCATTCTCTGGTGTGATAGTGCTTTACTGCGCAGTGTAGAGACCGCAATGACTGAGTGTTTCATTCCACAGTGTTGAGGCAGAGTGGCAACGGATAGTGATTTAATCTTCAGTGTTTGCAGATGAATGACATTGATTTACTGTCGAGTGTTGAGACTGCCAGTGATTTATACTGTCCAGTGACTGTCGGTGATTTATACTGTCCAGTGTTGAAACTGTCAGTGATTTATACTGTCCAGTGTTGAAACTGTCAGTGATTTATACTGTCCAGTGTTGACTGTCAGTGATTTATACTGTCCAGTGTTGAAACTGTCAGTGATTTTTACTGTCCACTGTTGAGACTGTCAGTGATTTATACTGTCCAGTGTTGAAACCGTCAGTGATTTATACTGTCCAGTGTTGAAACTGTCAGTGATTTATACTGTCCAGTGTTGAAACTGTCAGTGATTTATACTGTCCAGTGTTGACTGTCAGTGATTTATACTGTCCAGTGCTGACTGTCAGTTATTTATACTGTCCACTGTTGAGACTGTCGGTGATTTATACTGTCCACTGTTGAAACCGTCAGTGATTTATACTGTCCAGTGTTGAAACTGTCAGTGATTTATACTGTCCAGTGTTGAAAATGTCAGTGATTTATACTGTCCAGTGTTGAAACTGCTGGTAATTTACTCTCCAGTGTTGAGACTGATGGTGATTTATACTGTCCAGTGTTGAAACTGCCAGTAATTTATTCTCCAGTGTTGAGACTGATGGTGATTTACACCACAGTGTTCAGACAGAAATGGCTGGCAGTATTTCATTCCACCATTGAAGAAGACTGATGACTTGACAGTTATTTACCCTTCAGTGTTTACAGAGATGGATGGCTGACAGTGTTAAGGCACAGTCTTACTACCCAGTGTTAAGAAACAGGACAAATCCAATGTTTTCTAAGCAGAAGAGAAACAAAGTGCCTTTTCCTCAGTGTTTGGAGTCCTTGAGAGAGGCCCAGTTTCTGACCCAGTTTCTCCTCCGCTCCACAGGGGAAGCTGACCAGCCAGGGCAAGCTGCTCCAGCAGGACACCTTCTTTGTGACGGAGCAGGATTCGGGCGTCCTGTCCCGCAGCAAGGAGCGCAGAGTCTTCCTCTTCGAGCAGATAGTCATCTTCAGCGAGCTTCTCCGCAAGGGCTCGTCCACGCCAGGCTACCAGTTCAAGAAGAGCATCAAGGTCAGGGCCATAACAGTAGGGGGCATCCAGCTGCCACCGCAGACAAGCTGATGTATACAATAAGGACAAATATGTAGCATTTTGTGGCATATAATGTGACATTGTGCAAGCTCGAGTGATCAACTGGCATACTGTTGTCATACATAGAAAGTTCTGTAGAGTATTCTGATTAAATTATGAGTGAATGAACATAATACAGTATGATTGAGGTCCTAGGATTAGTTATATTTTCAGAATGCTGATAGAGGTATTTTTGTGAGTTGAATATTTCATCAATATTGTTCATTATTGATTGTAATGAATACAGATGTTTGTTTT
This sequence comes from Aldrovandia affinis, assembly GCA_029706075.1. Lineage (NCBI taxonomy): Eukaryota > Metazoa > Chordata > Actinopteri > Notacanthiformes > Halosauridae > Aldrovandia > Aldrovandia affinis. The sequence goes on along the minus strand of JAINUG010000144.1, from coordinate 2,135,191 downwards.
GTCTGTAGGTGAGCTACTTGAGTGTTGATGCCAATGTGGACAATGACCCCTGCAAGTTCATCCTCTACTGTCGCGGTTCGTCTGAGCGATTGACCCTGCAGGCCGCCAACCAAGACATCAAGCAAGTCTGGATCCACCAGATCAGCGAGCTACTGGAGGCCCAGAGCAACTTTCTGTCAGGTAAAAGACCACGAGATATGATCTAAAACAACAGAGACTCCACTGTGGACTGTGTTTTGTCACCATAACTATGGCCTGTATCTATAAAAGCGTGTATTAAAGGATTATGAGCACCTCTGGACTGGTGTTATCCAAACCTCATCTTGTTAAGTCCACTGGGAGTTTTGACGCCGTCTTGGGTTAATTCAACGGTCATTTTGAACTTGTCTCCGCCCCCCCCCTCCGCAGCCCTCCAGTCTCCGATCGAGTACCAGAAGAAAGAGGGCGGGTCTCACTCTCTCACCCGAACCCCTTCGGGCAGCGGCCGCTCCGCCCAGTCCAACAGCCGGCCCCACTCCTCCACCTCCGCGGGGGCGGAGAAACCGCCCCTCTCAGGCCGCGCCCCCACACCCCTCAAGATATCTACCTCGAACGGCAGCACCTGCTACGACCCCCAAAAGCAGGCCGAGCGGAGCGAGTCTGCCAGGGTGAGTCTAAAGGAGGAGCGCCCAACCGGGAACGATAGCTAGAACTGTAGTGACAAGCGGAGCCGTTGGCCTTTTAACGTTCCAGGGTCAGTCGACACATACGCGCCTCACACGGGCACGGACAGTGCACAGGAGCGATTGGTCAGACATGTTTTATTTTTGGACGTATGTTCTGAAGATCTCTGATAGAGATTTGAACGGTGTCTATCACCATCAATACCAGTTTCAGTGTCTGTCGTATTTTTATAGTTGTCATTGTAATGTAGGCACTTTCGTTTATTCAAATTTTAATAATTTTATAGATATAGTTAGTTTTATATACAGGTAACAGCCAAATAAGTCAATGCTTGAGTGAAAGAGGGATCCTTTGCATGCGTGCAGGACCGCGAGTGTCCGTCGGGGGACTCTCCTAACCCAGACCAGGGCTGTTCAAGTGCCTCTACCCCCCCCCATTACCATAGTGTTGCGTTTATTTTGGAAGTTACCTGTTGTATATACAGTAGCTTTCATTCCATATATAGTATCTAGTTTGCATTCCCAATGGAAACAGGCCTTAATGGATTCTGAAGCAGGTGACCCTGAAAATATAGTTCTGACTGATAATTAACACCACGCAGCTCCACACCACCTTCAGATATGGAGACAATAGGCACATTTCCAGTACAGCATTCTGTTTGTTTCACTGAAATATGAATCTCAAAGCACAATATTATTAGTGGCTGCTGGTCCAGTGTCTTGCTGTGTCTAATGTGAGACGGGTGTTATGAAGTCTGTGGCCTTCAACTAAATGCTTCTACCTCCGCTGCCCTTCTAAAAATGTATCACCAAATGTATCACCACAATGTTTCAACATTTCAAGGAAAATATGATCACTAGGTAGCCGGTAACAGTATCTGTTTGCTGGAATATCTGGTTTCGAGGGCTGAGACTGACAAAAACAGAAACATACAATAAATACAGGTTGCAAGCACATAGTCTGTTAGTAGTGACCTAGCTGGAAAGCCTGTGTCAGGTATTCTGATCTAACCATAAAACACTTTGACCGTAACAACTAGCTACCCTACATTCTATGGAACAAACATAGTTGTTTTATAGAGTACAGGCTACACTCAGTACTGTTCGTTGAGGTGGAAGAGATGTATAGACCACATGTTTCTTGTAACTTGGCACTCATGTGTGCTCATGTCCATGTACTGTGGTACTGTGCAGGGAGAGTTCAGTGAGGTGGGAGAGACCTGTCAACCCAATGTTTTCTATAACTTTGCTCTCCTGTGTGCTCTCTCCCACCGCAGCACGACACAGCTGGATGTAACGGGATGTCCTCAGCCATGATGGTGACCCAGGACTACAGTGCACTGAAGGAGAATGAGATCTGTGTCATCCAGGGCGAGATGGTCCAGATCCTGGCCACCAACCAGCAGAACATGTACCTGGTGTATCGGCCCGCCAACAGCAACTCGCCAGCGGCCGAGGGCTGGGTCCCAGGCCACATCCTGGGCCCTCTCAGTAAAACGCTCTTAGACAATGCTGATGGAAGCATCAAGTAAGTGTCCCTCAGCCCCGCCCGCCCCCCTCCCCACTGGAGCACTGTTTGGATTGTAAGGCAAAGAGAAAGAGATGCTGAGCTTGCCCCAACCCCCCTCCCCCAACACCCTCCCTGTCGATTAAGCCCCATTGGAACAAACCCCTAAATGCTGGATCTCTACCCAGGGGAAGTCTCATTTGACATCTCTTCTTGTTAATATGTGTATTTAAAAAAAAAACTGCAAAAAAACGTAATTCTTAAATAAATTAAAATGAATGAAAGGACCATAGATCAGTCATGGCCTGTTTCATATAGAGAAAGCCAACAAGGAAGCCTGATCTTACATCAACGTGGAACTCACTGGTCTGGACGATTGTTTCTCTTTCTTTCATTTCTAACACTGTTTTTTTAGTTTTTTGTTTCTTTTAGTTTTTCTTTTCATATTTTGCTAAATAAAATGGCCTTGTGACAGATGGCTTATTTCTCCAAAACGGAGAGAATTTATGTTATTGTCTATGGCAATTAGTTTGTACAGCTTGTATTGTTTTCCTTATTTGAATTTTATTTTCAGAAAAAATACGATTTCTTTTATTTTGATTTGTCGCTATCAGATACGTTGGCAGTTTACTGTAAAGAAAAATGTTTTCTGTTTGTTTACCAATACTCTTTCCAGTACATTCCTGTATAAAGTCTTTTGCACTATTTAAGAAAACTCATGAATGAATGGCATCAGGTTGTGCAATACAACGATAGTCACAATGTTCATCATTGTACTTCTAATGTAACCGATCATTTTAAATGTATTATTTTGAATATGTAAAATATTTTTTTTTTGACATGAGCATGATTTAACGAGGCAAAGTAAGTTGAAATTGTTTCGTTTTGAGGAAAGTCATCAGTAGCTATGTAACAGTGGTGATACGACAGCTGCAGTCTGACTGCATATACCCCAGCAACTCACTGCTCTTTTAATATTAGTCTTAGATGGCAAACTATATAATTCTTATTTGAAATTCAGAATGTAAGGATAAACAAATATGTTCAGACAGTCCTTCCATTATGTTGATTTCAATTTACAAATCTTTAGGTGTTGAAATAAATTAAATTTCTCTTTTGTATCTGCAATAGTTGTGCTTCTTAGTTATTGTTGCAGATGAAGTATTCCTCCTTAAATTAAAAAAAGATCATAAAGTATAAAGTTTCATTGTGACTGACCATTCATTTCCTTTAACCTATTTCTAAATTGTGGACTACATTAAAGTTGATCATTTCTCCTCTTGGAAAAGTGATGGTGTATGTATCTTTTTTTTAATAAAGAAAGACCCCTCTGGTAAATATTTTTAAATCAAAATGGATTAAATTTACAACAGTATTTCAACAGCGCACTGGTTATGAACTTATTTTTCCTTTGTTATTTTATTATAATTTTTTTTCCTGCCTTTACCTTATGTTGACTTATTTTGTTGGTGTTGCAGTATGTTTGATCAGACGCTTTCTTTCATTTAATTTTTTTTTATACTAACCACACTGGTCCTCAACAGAAGGTATTTGTGTACAAAGCAGCTCCATTCAAATCAAACACTCTCAGCCAGACTTTGATTGTCACAGAATCTCTCATGTCACCGCATTGAACAGTCTCCTGCTGCTTTTACACAAATTGTTTCCACAATGGTGTAAGAGTATACAGAGCTAGTGCTTACGAATATGAACGCTCAATAAATGAAAATATCAGTTTTAAATGGACGTGGGATTCATTCTACCTGGTGATCTAGAGGGATTCCATTTGTGTCACTCATGCTGCACATATATTGTATGTCACTGTCCATTTAAAGTATACGTGTGCTTTTTATAAAACATTTTCGTTTCAAATTACCAAGTTTTATAATTATTTTTTATTTTTTTACATTTTATTTATAAAGTTGGACGGCCCCGCCCCTCTACCCCTCTCCACCCCGCCTCCTCCACTGGTTTGATTGACGCACTTGACTGATGCATTTTTTGGTACAAACAGGAAATCTCTTTCATGGCATACCCTGCGCATGAGAAAGCGGGCAGAGAAGGAGGGCAGTTGCAAAAGTGACGCAAAAGTTGAGAACGGACTCCGTAAGCCCAAGGAAGTTGTGACCACCAAGGTCACTGTTAAAGTGAGTAAGTGGGCGATGAGGACCGGTGTGCCTGCCACCTGTGTGTGAACCCTCCCCAAAACAACGTTGAACAAAAAACACTTTAAATATCGCTTTTTATTTTTCCTTTATTTTATTTTTTTGCATGTTACTAACAAATCCCGCTGTTTGATTGGCGAGTTTTTGTGATTTAGCATTTTGGTACTGGTGTTGATCAGTTTCTAACACTTGCCTTGGTATGGTGATACGTTTCAGTCGTGGAGCCTTAAGGACAATTTAGTGTAGCGTTTTAGTACGTTGTGTGTGTCTGTTTTATTTGAATGGTTCGTATGATTTTTTCTTGTGTTTACCACTCACAATGTCCTTTTGAGCCCTCGGATTTCAACAGCATGTTCACCAGGTTATGATTTCAGTCTTCAGCAGACTGGAACTGCTACTCATAACACGATTGTGACCTCGAGAAACAATGGCGAATTGTCGTAGAAGTTGTCATAGATTTTTGATAATATAGTAATGCCAAACGCTGTCAAATTAGAACCTATACGCTACAGCATCACTGTAATAATGTTGCACTTTTCAATCGATGACGACGCCACCATTTTGTCAATTGAGTGGCAGTTGCAGGACAATGATCAAATGGTGTGTTTTTGCTCAGAGAAATTCTGTTTGTGTCTGCAGTATTTGTGTAAGTATGGTGTTCCTCTCTCTAAGTCACCTATATTTTATTTTGGTTTAAGTACAAACTTAAGTGTCCTGCTATGGGAAATGTGGAACATATTGCTGGCAGGCAGTCAATTATGACTCTTTAATTTGAATTTGATAATATTACCGACATAAGTATCTTACAAGTGCATATTCTGTACTGGGTTCTACATACAGTGCCGTAAATATGACTGCATTTTAGGCTGTAAACTGACATATAGATACTGCAGATATACAGTTTAGTCCCAGAGCCTAATAAACTGAAGTAGAAATGTATACGTTTATGATGTTTTTTATACGATTGCAGTTTTACAATACTAGTGTAAGTAAGAACATAAAAAGTGTGTTAGAACTGGTGAATAACTTTAGTGCCAAATACATGTTGCAGATGTGTATTGTTTTAGAGATTGTATATCGTTTTTAGATGTATTTTTTATTCTCTTGTGGTTTCTTTGTATTTCTGCTTATATCTCCACTGCAATGCATTCATATTAACTTGTCACTAAGCTCAATGGTTTCCAAGCAACCGTTGTCAGGGGAATTGTGTTCTGTCCCACACCCTCAGTGCAGGCCTCCCTACTAATCTGATGGAGAAAAACTATTCATTTTATATGAGACAGGGAGTAATGCAAATATGAGAATGAGCTGAGTCTCATTTTAAGCTACAACATCTTCAGTGCAGCAGGTGGTTTGCACACCAGTTATGCTGAAGGAGGGCTACCCCTGCCCTCTCCTGACAACCTCTGACCTCCTGCTTGGGAACCAATGAGCTGTCGCAATAACTCTAATTTTGCTTTCTCTCATTCCATACCACAGGAGTCTAACAGCTCAGAGGAGTCAGATTGTGATGAGCTAGACCCCAAAACTAGCATGGAGGTAGTAATATATACCATCCCATAATGCATGCAGCCCATCAGACCTTATGCAGGTTTTTCCACTGTTACACTTTTTAAGAGGTGGGGGTCCCTTTTGTTCTGACCCTGCTGAGGCCCCACCCAGTGTGTCCGATCATTCACCAGCCATCACCTCGCTCTGAACGCTTGGAACATGCATTAGTAATCTATAAATACAGCAGCCCCTTAACTGCTCTCAAGTGAAATATTAAATCATTTTGGTCCAGGTGCACGGTGGGGAAGTGGGGGGGAAAAGCCTGCTGATGTGATCACTGGATGACATGTTCCCGAGCAAATGTGAAGGCTTTTTAATGCGGGCAGCTTGCATCCAAACACGCTGCGTAGTGCTCTCCTCGACCAGACTGGGGGCACGTGGTCGTGGAGGTTGTGCACACAAACACAAACACCAGCTCCTTCACTGTGCTGGGAAGAGGGATGTCAGTATGAGCTCCTTCCTGGTAGACACTGGGGATTCTAAGGAGGAAGACTGCCCCAATGCATCATGGGTATGTACAGTGCAACCGGAGGCAGAAACAATCTGCAATGGGAACCATTATAAAAAATACAAAAATCCATCTAAAGTTGCAGATTGTCAACCACCTACTCTAACCTCCCCTGGAGAATGTCTCGTTTGATAAGTGGCTCCTGAAGATGAAAGATTAAACACAGAAAAAAAGAGTTTCTCTTTTTCCACGTCTGTTAGGAAGATGTTCGCACAAAGTGATTACATGTGACGGCCTTCACATTATATGGGCATCTACATTTGACACCTTGTGTTTTTCATGATTATAATTTTGATGTCGGACCCTTTCGTCTAAGGTTTCAGTGGCTATGGAAGAACAATGCGAAATAATGTTAAATTACATTTAGCACAGCCTGGGGTCCTTCTGGGATTTCCTGATCCAGTTAGTCACAAACTCCTCCTGAATAATTTAAAAGCAACAGATTTATTTTAAATGTTTTCACACCTACATGGTGGTGTATGTCGCTGTATGTGAAACTAAAGATGGTCTATCTGAGAAATGTGAACATAGCACCCTGCAGTCTTTTGATTTCTGAAATGGCTTTTTCAGGTCACAGGAAAAGAGAGCAGCTCTACATTATATAAATCTTAACATTACATATTTGATCTAAAATAAAATCAGTTTATTTTAGTACATTTTATCTTTGTGAACATCCTGCAGGTGTGTTTTTTCTGACCCAAATGGAATATTTTTGAGGGATGACACGGCTGGATGACACTTTGTGTTCGTCATAATAATAGTTATAACTTACTACTTGACTAGTTAGTTATAAGTTAGAAGAATATACTGGATATTTGCCATGTAAACAAATGTTCACTCTTGATGTCCGTTTCAAGTTTGTCTGGAGTTGCAAATCCACCCATAGCCGACCCCGTTTGTATTTCGGAATAATCTTAAACTTAAACTCATTCAAAATACAAGTGGATTGCCTCCTTAAGGAAAATGACTCCCTCTGAACAGTGGTTTGTATTCCTCCATTACAGAATACTGGTTACAGCATTTATTGTATCTTTGAAGGACAACCATTTCAGCACAGCAATGTTTCCAGATTAACCCATTTTCTGAATCTTTTATTTTTTCACCTTGTAATTGAAAATGACATCATGGTTCTTTTGATTGGGAAACCTGGAAACTACTATACTGTGTGTGCTTTGGTGAAGACCAGAGCTGTATTTCCACTATAAACCAATATAGCAGTAGCAATTTTGTTGCTTCAGAATTTAATATAGGCTTCAGCCCTGGGAACAAGGTGAAATAGAGATCTTATTTAATCTTCACCTGTAAATAACATATGCCATTTAGCAGACGCTTTTATCCAAAGCAACTTACAGTGGTGAATGCATACATTTTTCACTATATGTGGCCCTAATGGGAATCGAACCCACAACCTAAGTGTTGTCAGTGCCGTGCTCTACCTACTGAGCCACACAGAACCATTTTGTCCTGTACAAAGGATAAAATGTATAATTGTAGCTTATATTTTATTTGGCCACACCTCAAGATTGCAGACATTTTTTTTGATAAATCAGACCTAATGTGGTGGAGCTTCTTTATCTTCATGAGGCATTACTGCCCCCTGGTGGTCATACTTCTCAAAAAAGCAGTCCGTTTGATTTATGATTTTCATTGATGGATAAATGGATTCCCCTTGGAATAAATTAGCAAATCAAGACAACATGTAATGCACTGTGAAGACGGCACAGGCTTCTTTCAATAGGAACTGCTAAATTTGATCTACAACAGGGGTGGGCAATCTTACCCTGTGTGGGCCGGTGTGGGTGCAGGCTTTTGTTCCAACTGAACAGTGACACACCTGATTCCACTAATCAAAGCCCTGATTGACTTTGATTAGCTGATTAGTCCAATCAGGTGAGCTACTGCTCAGCTGGAACAAAAGCCTGCACCCACACTGCCCACACAGGGTAAGATTGCCCACCCCTGATCTACAAGCTTACAGTCTAAAACCATTTCTATTAGGAGCAATGTTCAATTGCTGGCTGTGGCAAATGTATGTGTTAAAGTACTTAGTGCAGAAACACTTGAGGTATGTATATCACATAATAACCCCATTCTACAGTAAATCAAATTTAAATGAAATTAAATGATTTTGATAACATTTATCGTGGCCTAACATTTTTTTTTTTTTTTTTTTTCTTTTTTTTTTTTTTTTTACAGTTACTGAATCCAAATTTTATACAAGAAGGTAAGATTTAAAAAATCATTCAGTGCGAATAACTATTAAATAAATATTATGTGTACAGATTTATTGGTTGTAGATCAATAAGGCGTCTTAAACTGAAACACCAGTGTGCTTTGAAAACTAAAAAATGCTTGGAACAGAGTGATTGATCTAAATTAATTTAAGCGTCAATTTCTGCAAATAAATCAACTTTAATCTGAAAACCTTGTGCATGACTTTGTTTCCAAGTGGCCCCGGAGTTCCTGATCCCTCTGGCTGATGTCGCCTGTGCGTTTGGGGAGACCGTGGTCTTGTGTTGTAAAGTCTGCGGTCGCCCAAAGCCAAACATCACTCTGAAGGGACCGGATCAAAACCTGGTCGTCAACAACAGCCGTTTCACCATAAACATCAGGTATCCGGCTGGGTTCTCTGTGTGAAACAGGGTGGACCGTTTTAAAGGACCGCTGCATATAAGCAAATGATCTCGAATGACGAACGATACGGTCTGTACACCTACTGCTAATTGCAGCCTAGAGCAGTGATTTCCATTTGTCTGCATCAAGGCCTGGGGAAGTGGGAGAGAGGTGGAAATTGGTGATAATGAGAGTGAGTAGAGTGCCTCTGATAGTGCAGGCCTTGGAGGATGGAACAGTTTGTACGGAGAGGCGGGTTGTTGCGTGGAGCACGGGGGCCATTTTTAATGGTTTCCTGGAAGGTTTGTGATTCCCGACAGATTAGTCAGTGCACTGCAGCCCCTGGGCAAAGTCAAAGGTGCAAGTTGACGAGCGAGATGCGAACGAATGTGATCCGTCTTCCTGCCAAGAGTCACAAGTTTGCTCCGAGGTCCCGAGCGTGCTGACATGCTGTCAGATCCACCTTGATTGGCTAATGAGGGCTACTCGGAGTCAAGTAGTTCACTGTTAACAGCAGAGCACATAGAAGGCACTGCATGCTTGTTGATTGAGTGGCTTATTTATAGCATTGAATGCTAATAAGAGGTAGATGTCAGAAAGCGTACTGTAATCATTTTGTCCTCTGGGAAAGTCAGCCATGTTCAGGGAAATTCATTAACGTTGGTAGGTATGCCTGTAAATGGATTAAGACAGAAACATTGCCTTTGATGCTGGTAGAAACCATGCTCTTTGAAGTATCAGAACAACATAAAAATGCTCATATTTCAAATTACCTATGCCATGTATTATTTGTGTAATTTAATCATACGTTTGGTTGCCCTTAACATAATCCTGAGAGGCTAATGGGGAAATTCATAATATAGAATTGAAAATTAATTTTTCCATTTTGTAAAAATATGTAATTTCAGTGTCAGGTGCAAAACCCTACAGACCTTGAGTTATTTTTTTCTTTTCTGCCTTCCGTTTCCAGGGAAACGGGGGACATCCTGCTGAAGATCTGTAACCTGATGCCCCAGGATACGGGCATCTACACCTGCGTGGCGATCAACGACCACGGAACCGCCTCCTCCTCAGCCTCCATTAAGGTGCAAGGTAGGTGGGAGGAGAGAGCTGGGGCGTGAGGTTTGACGTGCATTCTAAAAAGTGAACGACGCTCACATGAGGAAAAACCCTTCCCCTGTCGCCAGGTATCCCAGCAGCCCCGGCACGGCCGGTGGCACAGGAGGCGAGCAGTACGGCCGTAATCGTGCACTGGCTCCCCCCGGCCAGCTCAGGGAACTGCGCTGTGTCCAGCTACACCGTGGAGTACAGACAGGAAGGTACGGCCCTCCGTCGCGCCCCTTTAAGGCAGTGGTCCCCAACCAGTTCATTTATTTATTTCACGGTGTGCATGGAAAAAAAAAACTGAGACAAGTGCGGAAAAGAGGCACACAGACGGAAGTGGTCATTTTTCAAAATAAAACACCCTGCAGACTGCGATAGTCAATAAAATGGAAATAACATTTAAACGTTTTTATTATTTCTGTGCAGCCTGGTACTAAATGCCTCACAGACCGGTACCGGGCCACGGCCCGGTGGTTGGGGACCCCTGCTTTAAGGTGTTCCCCATGAGCAGAAACCTGGAAAAATGATCCTGGGTAAAGAAGGGGGGATTGTGCTTTAGGGAACCGTGATTTGCAGACTCCCCACGGGTGCTCTGCTGAGGCTCTGATCTTTGTGTGGACTGGCAGATGCAATGGGCACGGGATTTTAAAATCAATGAATCCTGCATAAATTCTGCTCCGTGACTATGCAGCATGATGCCTTAAATCGTAACCAGCATTATGCTCCACAGTAACTCTGTGTGAGCCTGTAATAGGCTATTTTCTACTGTAATAAGTTTTGTCTTCTGTCCCCATGTGCGTTTGCCCGCAATAGGCCCTTCGCTACTGTCACCACGAGCATTTGCCTGTGACAGGCAGTTGTATTCTGTCATTCGGTGTTCTTGACTGTGATTGATCCTGCTCTTCCATCCCCCGCTGTGCTCCCTTGCGATTGGCTCTGTAGACTCCCTAGTGTGGCAGCAGTCGGCAGTGGTGACCACGGGGGACATGTGTGTGAAGATCGAGGAGCTCATCCCGGGTGGGCACTACCAGTTCCGGGTCAGCGCCAGCAACCCCTGGGGAGTCAGCGCCCCCAGCGAGCCCTCCAACATGGTGACCCTGCCTAGCGGGAGTAAGTGACATCCCTTACCACCACTCACAACACCAGGGGCCAGAAGCCTTGCCCATGGATTCACACGATGCGTCCTGCTTCATTACACTCAACAGTTTTCATTTAAATCTTAAATACTTACAAACCTTTCACGTAAAGCCTCAGTGAAATAATTCCACTTGTTGGTATTTTGCTGAAAAGACGATACCAGCAAGAAGGAAGTGAGAACATTTTTTAACAACTTTTGTCAAATGAAGATTGTTTTCTTTGTCTTTGAAGATTGTTACGATGGGACGGGCATTCAGTGGAAAGACAACTTTGAATCTACTTTCACAGAAATCAGTGAGATTGGAAGGTAAATTGTTCATCATTGCTTTAAGGTCATTGAATTATGATATGTAAATCTCTAACTACAGTGTCAGTGTCTGCATGATCTTTCATTTTTTTCATTATTAAACCATTATTTTGTAGTCTGCAGCAATGACTTGATAACATACCGGTAACTATCAAAATAAAGGAGCCGCCAGAACAGCTTCAATGCGCCTTGGCATAGATTCTACACGTTTCTGGAACTCTGTTGGAGGGATGCAACACCATTCTTCCACAAGAAATTCCATCATTTGGTGTTTTGTTGGTGGTGGAGAACGCTGTCTCAGGCACCGCTCCAGAATCTGACATAAGTGTTCAATTAGATTGAGATCTGGTGACTGAGATGGCCATGGCATATGGTTTACATCGTTTTCACGCTCATCAAACCATTTACTGACCACTCGTGCCTTGTGGATGGGGCCATTGTCATCCTGGAAGAGACTGCTCTCATCAGGATAGAAATTCTTCACCATAGGATGAAGGTGATCACTCAGAATGGCTTTGTATTTATTGACGTTTACCTAAGGGTTGAGCCGACCTAAACCATTCCAGGGAAATGCAACCCACACCATAACAGAGCCGCCAGAACCCTTCATTTACTCGAGTGTTTCCTTTATTATGGCAGTTACCTGTAGTTGCCTATTATAATTGAATCTTGTATAATATAATATATTTTAAATCATTCATGAAATCCAGATATGCAGATTGTAGGTCTACTTGAATGGAATCCGATGGAAAGATTATAGTTTTACATATTCAGCCGTTGCATGCATACATGGGACAATGGTGTGGGGCTTGTTCTGGAGCGGTAAGCTCCCAGCATGAATGCCTGTGGTCTCCCCCCCCCCTGCTCTGTGACGCCAGGGGGAGGTTCGCCGTGGTGAAGAAGTGCCTGAACAAGGCATCGAAGAAGGAGGTGGCGGTGAAGTGCATCAGCAAGAAGATGCAGAAGAAGGAGCAGGCGGCTCACGAGGCGGACATCCTCCAGCACGTCCAGCACCCCCAGCTCCTGCGGCTGTGTGACACCTATGAGTCGCCGGCCGCCTTCATGCTGGTGCTAGAGCTGTAAGCTGTCCCTATTCATTTTACGTTTTGTCAGTGTGGTGTAATGCTTTTATATGGTCATGGCTAGCTAGTAACCCTATTTTTCACTATTTTGTCCAACTCTCGCAAGGTTTGTCCCCATAGTAACGACAAAGTGTCCAACCCTCGTTCCGGCTGTCTTGCGGTTAGGGTTACGGTTATGGTTAGGGCTAGGGTTATCAGCTCGTCTTTGAAACGTACCACTTTAGTGGCAATAGCGTTACTATCTAGCCATGACCAGCTTATAACTCAAAGGTTGCAGGTTCAATTCCCAGGAGGGGCGCTGTCCTTTTAAGTAAAATGTTCCTGAATTAGATTCTCTGTGCACGCTTTGCGTTCCTCCTTGGAGCTTCAGTGCAACTTTGACACCTGCGTCTGTGTTCCAGCTTGGAAGACGGAAGGCTGCTGGACTACCTGGTGGCCCACGATGAACTGATGGAAGAGAAGGTGGCGTTTTATGTGAAGGACACTTTGGAGGCCCTGAACCACCTCCACACTTGCAAAGTGGCACACCTGGACTTGAAGGTAAACATCAAGGAAAATCAAATGTCAGTGGGGTTTTTTTCAGCAGAGTCATTCAGATTTATGACTGTAAGGTTTGGCTCTGCCAGGATATTTGTACTATATACTAAATGTCCCTTTTGACCATTACTATTATTAAAGTAAATTATTAATGCGTTTGATTAACACAAGCCCTTATTCGGGGAAGTTTGCTTAGTTCGCACGTAAGGTAAACATGCGCATTTATGCAGCTGGATATTTACTTACGCAATTCAGGTTACTGTCCTTGTTTAATGGTGCAATACCAGTTTTTCCGCGAGGGAATAAACCTTGCAAATATTTAGCTGGAAGCCCTTAACCACCTTGGTTTTCTTGTATAAGTCCTCCTTTTGAATTTATGCACTACAGAATTGTCTAAAGACACTTTACATTAGTTGCTACACAGCATAAAAAAAGCCCACTGAACCATGCTAAAAGCCCGTTGAACCATGCTAACCATTGAACCATGCTAATATTAGCTATTTCTGTTACCAGCCTGAAAACCTTCTGGTGAACCTCCATGTCCCAGTTCCATGCGTCAAGCTGATCGATTTCGGGGACGCCGTCCAGGTATCGGGCCACCGCTACGTTCACCTGCTGTTGGGGAACCCCGAGTTTGCGGCCCCAGAGCTGATCCAGGGGACCCCGGTGTCCTTGAGCACGGACGTGTGGAGCGTGGGGGTGCTGGCCTACGTCATGCTCAGTGGAGTTTCTCCCTTCCTGGACGAGAGCCTGGAGGAGACCTGCGTCAACATCTGCAGGCTGGACTTCTGCTTCCCGGATGACTACTTCCGGGGTGTGAGCCAGGCGGCCCGTGACTTCATCGGCTCCGCCCTGCAGGAGGACCCCGGGAAGCGGCCCGGGGCGGCCTCCTGCCTCCAGCACCCCTGGGTGAGCGCCCATGGCGGGGAGTACTCCAAGAGCCCGCTGGACACGGCAAGGCTGGCCTCCTTCATCGAGAGGAGGCGGCAGCTCAACGACGTCCGTCCCGTCACCAACATCAAGGGCCTGGTGACCAGCAGCATGGGGCATACCCTGTGAGGAACTGGCCGTCTATGGGGTCCGTCGTTGGCTCGGCTTCCGACGGTCCTGCACTGATGGGGGGGAAGACTTCTCTTCATATAGGCCAGGGGTAGGCAATGCCTGGTACCAGTTTATGTTGGCTTGAGCTTTTCCCATCCAAGCTTGATTGCACAGTTTGATAGATTATTAAGAGTATCTGCATTCTGCATTCATTAAGCCCAATGATTGATCCAACTATGTAATTAGGGGTTAAAATAAAATAAAGATCAGAAACACCTTTGGCACTCCAGGACCAGGGTTGCCTACCCTTGGTTTAGACACACGCTTCTGATAGGGGTATAATATATAGTTTTACACTCAGTCCCCAGCAGTAGGAGCGTTATCCAGGGTGCTTTACGTGAATCCTGATTTTACGAAAACCTTGCGTTACAGTAGTATGACTCCCAGGGAACAACAGTAAACGAAATACCCATACATCACTGCACCTATCTTGAGTGGTGAGGCCTTTGAAAAGTCTTCATTAGAAATGAAACTACAATACTACTATTGTCTTATGTTGTTCATTTGATTGTACTTACAAACACTTTAAACATCCCCAATAGAGATGGAAAATGATGAATAAAAATACACATCTATGTAAGATTAAGTATTGAGGGTAAAATATCACAGGGTAAAATCTTGATATACGGTGTGCAAATATACTTAGAATTGATTACCAAAGGATGCCCCATTTGTGAGTAAAGCATTACAGCTATTATAAAGAGGTAAGATTCTGAGATGAAAGATGAATTAAATTAAATAATATACAATGTAGCAGGATGCTCCTTAGTTTGTTACAGTGTACAGAGAGAAAGGGGGAACACATTCTACATTCATTCTAATGTCTAATTCACAAGACCAATTCAATGATTTGTTCAGATATTTGTTTTATTATTATTAATCAATCTCATGTTAATGGAAACTCTTAAGTTGAAATTCAGTCGCTCCACAAAGCGATTTAGTTCCAGTTAGTTTCTCACACCTAGTCATTTACTATGCAGTGGCCTTTGAAAAGCATCTCATGACCAATGAAAAACCTTTAAATGAATATTGTGTCACACCCACTAATTAATTGCATTGGTCTACCGCAAAATATCTGTCTGGATAGGAAGAGTAAAATAAATAAGCCTTAAACTGTTATTTTGTAGACAAAGTGTTTATTTTAATCCACAATGGTCCAAGTTGTATATACTTATCGCTTTGTATGAGGTTTATTTTTACAACCTGTATTTCCTTTTTCTGTTTCTTTGGAAGATGACACAAAATCTTTATCACAACCAACAACACGGTGGTGCTTTCTGTGTAGAACACTGAGGCTGCTGTTACTGGTCATTTTCTACCAAACACTGGTTAAAATGATCTGCCATTTTCCCCAGGCTCCCAAATGCCAGAATACCGACCAAAATGTTTACTATTCAGGGGCAATAAGACCCTCTAATCCCAGCACTAAAACAATTGTGAAAAGTTTGCTGTGGCTTAATAATCGCTTCTGTTTACAATTGCTAGAACCGAGTCTGTCTCCTGTGACGTTGATTGGCTCAACCGTGCTTTTGGTCTTGTGTTACTAGTCACCCCTTGGTTGTCTTTTTTCTTTTGTGCATCATTGCTCTTAAAATAACTATAATACATATTTGGCAGGTGTATTCGTTAATACATTAGTCACTGTTGTGTTCTCTTCTGATAAATGTACATGAATACTTGAGCTCAAAATTTCAGGGTTCAAACGGTAGTGATGCTAAGAGGCTGGTGTTTGAGATGGTGGTGAACGATCACTCAGTGAAAATAATTGTTTGAATGATGGGCAGTGTCCAGAATACTATAGACTGTTCTCTGACCTGCTGTGAGGCAGGGTTGTGACCTTAGGACAAGGGCAACAGGCATTGGGAGTTATGTGCCTGCATGAAACCCTATAAAATCCTACTTCTGACATCATCATCGATCAACACTTGAAACTACTGAATGACGAAGACGTCTTTCCTAAAAAAAAAAAAAAAAAAGGACATCAAAGTCACAAATGTCTTTTACAGATTTATCATGGTCTGAACCTGGAGTTGATAAGGAAGTGGCAATCACAATCTCTTCTTTGATATGACCTGCAGAAGAAGCTGAACTGTGTGAGGATAAATGTACAAGATTGTCAAAAGTAT
Source organism: Aldrovandia affinis (assembly GCA_029706075.1). Classification (NCBI taxonomy): domain Eukaryota; kingdom Metazoa; phylum Chordata; class Actinopteri; order Notacanthiformes; family Halosauridae; genus Aldrovandia; species Aldrovandia affinis. Next base: position 2,118,791 of record JAINUG010000144.1, on the reverse strand, counting down.
CGTACAGACCAAAAAAAAAAAATTTGGTTATAGTCCATGACCGAGATGTCAAAGGCTTTGCTTTGATTTGCCAGGTTAGCTGTGCTAGCACACCGTGTGAAATGAAAGTAACCGTATTGCCCTCACCAGTGTTCGCTCTTGTGTTCAGGCTTGTGTTCACAACAAATCTCTACTGGTGTGAGTAGTGAGGGAATGAATAAACATTTCAGAAGGAAAGTCACTGTCGGCTGAAAAGAAGAGAGTGAGGCTTGGTCTCAATTCTTGTGAAGGACTTCAGATTTGAAGAAACATTGATTTCATCCAACTATGTAATCCAGGCCTTGTGCAAGCGGAATTACAGGTATCGTGATGTCATGACACTCCATCTATGATGTTAATGCTCTCAGTCATTTCAGTGTGTAAATTCAATAGCAAACTAACCACAACGCTACTAATTGGTGGTGCACTGCTTCAGTCTAATGAGTTACATACTTGCTGAATCAGCTGGATTTTTGCTTAACTGTCATTTTGGCCAGAATGGTATCATTGGCATTTGAAATGATTTAAATGAAAAAGTATTATTGTATATGCTTTGTTCACTGCAACAGCATGCACCATGTACATTGCATCATTTCATGTAGTATGGTACTCTGTACATAAATATGTGTATAAGATTTGAAACCAAATCTAAAAATGCTTTCTTAGACCACATGGGCTGTCTGTTTGTTACTGAATGTTTAATAAAAAGTGCTTGTTTCTATAATAATTGCTGCCGATTGTTGTTTTCTTTAAACAGACTGGGAAATATTTCCCACTGGCCTTTGTTCAATAGAACAGAGAGGAACTGTGACATAATCCCATATGTGTCTGATATAAATCAAAATCATCAGCAGTGGGTATCCTCTCTTGCATTTGGGGAGACCCACGGTAAGTGCAGGTTTGTGTTGTTACTCAGCATTTTTTAAACTTTGTTATGCGCTCAAACCTTAGTGGACATTGTGATTGTATAACCTAAAAGTAATTAAGCTTTTGTGCTTATTGCTTACCTTTTTAGGAGGAAAAGTTTGAAAATCCAGAACAAAATTGAAGTGTTAAAAGCGCTGTGTCAAAATTAGTCTGTGGACAAGTTTTAGTCATTTCGGTTAAAAAAAGAAAAACACTTGGGGGAAAGATGGGAACCCTACACACTCCTGCATCACCTGATGCAATGTTGATAAGTGACAGCATCGATCCAAGTCCGATCAAAGGCATTGTGGTTCATGACGTCACACAAGGCTGAAAAACTCTTCAGCAAAATACTTTATATTTACATTTTAGGCATTTAGCAGATGCTCTTATCCAGTACAAAAAGTACATTTATACATGGTAAGATTAAACATGGTTAGTGCAAGGGAGCAATGTAGTAACACTGCAATAGACATAATTGTTGGCAGCTGCACAACTGAAGCTGAAGCTGTGGTTCTGTGTGGCTCAGTAGGTAGAGCACAGTGTTGGCAACGCGTAGGTTGTGGGTTCAATTCCCACTGGGACCACATATACTGAAAAATGTATGCATTCACTACTGTAAGTCGCTTTGGATAAAAGCGTCTGCTAAATAGCATATATATATATTACACCATACCTGTAACACAGGTTTATTTTGTAGACAGTGGTGGCAGTTAAGTAATATATAGAGTCAGTGGTAGTAGAGTCTGAAGAGGTAGGCTTTTAGTCTCTTGCGGAAGACGGCCAGTGATTCCGCGGTCCTGACCAGGTGCAGAAGATCGTTCCAACACCGAGGGGTCAGGATGGTCGTGGCTAGATAGTAACCCTATTTTTTCCCAGATCTTTCACATGCACATTTGCCGGTAAAGTGGTTTGATAGGCGAGCTGGTAAGCCTAACTCTAACCCTAACCCTAAGTGTAAGACAGCTGGAACAAGCGTTGGACGCTTTCCGTTGTTACTATGGGGACTCAGTCAAACCTTGTGGGAGTTGGACAAAATAGGGAAAAATAGGGTTACTATCTAGCCACAACCCAGCCAATGCGGTATCTATGTTTTTACATCTATGCTTTTGGGAAGCAGCCTGGTGTGTGTTGCGTGCTTCCTGGTTACGTCATCACGATGCGATGCAACGCAACTTATTTTGTCCTTTTGTAGCCTTTAGTTTGCCATCAGCTTGCCTCATATTCTGGGGCTTTGCGATCAATGTCCAATATTGTAACTTATGAAATACTGTATATTGTTTTGCATGTAATTAATTGTATTGGATATTTAATGTATGCATGATTGACAGTATGAGCTTTGCTATACTTAATACACTTAAACAATATTTTATCTGTGTCCCACATTTCTATCATATTTTTGGCATGTTTTCACATTTTCACAAAGGTACCTTTAAAATGTTTTTTGTAATACAGTGGTCCCTCGCTATAACGCGGTTCACCTTTCGCGGCCTCGCTGTTTCGCGGATTTTTTTAGTGCAATTTTGCATGCTTTTTTTTTACAGAGTATGAACGCGCATTGTGTTCTGCGTCCTGATTGACAATGGTCTACAGTTCATTACAGTTCTCAAATATAATCGAAGGTGGCATGTCTGTTTATAAGAATCTTTTCGCCCAGAAGAAAAAACAGCGCCAACAACTACCCATAATTATGTTCTTCACCCGAAAAATGACACCTGCTCTAAAGCCTTCAGTGGAAAAAGACGCTACAGCGGAGCGGCGCCAGGACGAAGAGGCACGGTCAAAGGAACTGTGAAATACGCGCGAGTCACTATTAATAATTTGAGAGTGTTTAAACAAGAGAGAAATGTGAGAAAATGTTAATGCCTGTCTGAGAAAAGTGTATAAAGTGTGTGGTGAGGGATTTTACAGCCTTAAAACATATATAATAATTGTAAAAAATAAAGCTGACTACTTCGCAGATTTCGCCTATTGCGGGTTATTTTTAGAACGTAACCCCCGCGATAAACGAGGGACCACTGTACTCTAAAAGCACTATACTATACTATACTAAATCACCATAGGGTGGTGCTATTGTGCAAGAAAGTTTCTGCAAAATATTTGTACTCTAATTTCTTTGTGTTCATTTGTGTTTCGGAAGATTACTTTGCTTATGAGGACTGTTGCTCCAATGAGGTCACCTGTATAAAAAGCTTTGATGTCATAATCATGACATCATCATATTATCACAATAACAGGTCAAGATGAAAAGAGCATGTTCCTGAAGGTCGCACCAGGAAATGTTATGACCTTTAAGATTTCCCCCAGCTGCTGAACCCATTCTGAGCTTCAACTAGAGAACTGTTGACTCTCTCCTTTCCGTTAGATTTTAGCCACACATTGTAAATATTTACAATAACTTTAACACTGAAAATGTTTCATATCCTCCCCTGCCGATTGCTATAAATCTCAAGATTCAAGATTCAAGATTCAAGATTTTTATTTGTCACATACACACACGGGGTGTGCAGTGAAATGGAAAGTGACAATGCTCAACGAAAAAAAGTGCAAAAGTACACAGTATTTACAGTAAAAAGACAATAGAATTATTACAAAAATTAAAGCAATACAATATATATAATTATTACAATAAGTACAGCAAGAGCTCTTATATAAAAAACAACAACACAATATATACATTAAGAGCACTTGGAAATGGAGGAAATTATGTGTGGTCATTACGTGTGTGTGTGTGGGTGTGCATAAGAGGGGCAGTGTGTGTGTCTTGGTGGGGGCCCTGGTGAGGTCAGAGTTCACAGTCCTGATGGCCTGAGGAAAGAAACTCTGTCTCAGTCTCTCTGTTTTGGCAGCGTGACTACGGGAGGCGCTTGCCTGACCGCAGCAGCTGAAACAGTCCGTTGTTGGGGTGGTGAGGATCCTTCCTCATGATCCTGCGGACTCTGGTTCTGCACCTCCTGGTGTATAAGTCCTGCAGGGTGGGGAGTGTAGTTCCAGTAGTGCTGCTCAGCCGAACGCACTACTCTCTGCAGAGCCTTCCTGTCCTGAGCAGAGCTGTTGCCAAACCAGGCGGTGATGCTTCCGGTCAGGATGCTCTCTACAGCTCCAGAGTAGAAGGACTGAAGGATGCTCCGGGAGACTTTAAATTTCCTCAGCTGCCTGAGGTGGTAAAGGCGCTGCCTCGCCTTTCTCACCAGAGTGTCAGTGTGTGCTGTCCATGTGAGGTCTTCGGTGATGTGGACCCCCAGGTATTTATACCTGCTCACCCTCTCCACAGTGGTCCCATTAATCCCCAATGGTGAGTACGTCCTCTGTTGTTGTGTCCTCCTAAAGTCCACAATCAGCTCCTTAGTTTTGGTGACATTCAGGAGGAGGCTGTTGTCTTGGCACCAGAGTGACAGATCAGCAACTTCCTCCAGGTAGGCCTTCTCGTCGTTGTTGGAGATCAGGCCCACCACCACTGTGTCATCCGCAAACTTAATGATGGAGTTGAGCTGGACCTGGCCACACAGTCATGTGTGTACAGGGAGTACAGTAGGGGCTGAGGACGCAACCCTGGGGGGATCCTGTGTTCAGGGTGAGGGGGTTGGAGGTGTGTCTGCCCACCCTGACCACCTGGGACCCTCCTTCCAAATGCAAATGTATTGTATTGTTAATTTTATTTATATTTTTGGGATTTGTATTTAACTGGCACGATATTGTAAATAGCCCTAATAACATATTTTTATACAGATGCAGACTATGAAAGAGACAGTAGAAACCTTGTATTCGCTGACATTTAAAAATATATATTTTCATTGTGCATGTACGGTCCATTTAAAATGGTATACAGGTTCAGATTAAGACAACAACAAGTTCAGAGGTTCGTTGCTTTACTTATGCTTAATCCCATCTGTTCACACCTTGCCTGTGTCATACGTTTTGTACCTGTCTGATGTAACAGCACTGTTTTACCTCAGGGGGGCATAGGAGAGCCAGCTTCTGAAGTATGCTATCATATTCAACCTTTTTGGTCAACATGAACCTGTCAGATGGACAACGTTTACTTTGAGCTGTATGTTGGTGGGGATGACTAATATAGATCAACAATGACGTAACTGTAGCACAGAACTGAAAACTGTGTTGATATTATTGACACATGCACAGTCTATCACATCATAATTTATTGCCAGGTTGCCCAATGACAATATTTTTAACATTCATTATTTGGTTTAATTTACAATTTAACATTGTTCTGTAGACCAGCTCTTCTGTCCCACAATGATCCCCTGTTGGTCTTTGAGTTGTTGATATTCCTATTTTGGAAATTGTGCGTCATTATATATTATAAATAAAAACAGTCCCCAAATTTAGAATCAATCATCAGATTTGCATATTTTGAGCCATCAAGTCATAAAGTATGAAGACCTTAAATGACCTTAAATGATAAAGAATAAATTATGTGACTTCACCGGTGATGTGGCGAAAGGTTAAACATAGTGCTATGGCCCTATCAAAAACAGCCAACTTTCCCATTTAAAAACCATCTCGCACACCGTATGTGTTCAAACGGAGAAATTATGTAAAATACATGAACAATATATATATTTAAAATCCCCATCAGCAAAAAATAACACGTTTGGAGTTAACACAATCAAATATCCCGCAATGAAAACGTTAAAGTACAGTATAACGCGTAAATATTTGATCACATAAGCTACCCAACTCACACAAGATTCAACTCCTCTGGTGGTTTTGCCAGCCTACGGCAGGGCACCAGGAAAGTGGCTTATTTGCAAGCCGTATGGAAATATTTTTGTAAATGTGGCGTAGGTAGGTGGAAAGACCATGCAGGTGTTTTTCCTGCTTTCCTCAAAGGAAGTCAGTGACCACCCCTTCCCCATCACCATCACCATCACCATGCAATGCGTCATTCTTTTCAGTTTTACTACCTGCCCCCGAGCGCAGAAATCTGCCAATCCAGTTGCACGATCAGTTCCATCGATTCTAACAAGCGAAAACGCATAGATAGTTTGCATAGAGAGGCAAAGTCGTACTAATCAGGTGGAGATCGCCTCCTCCTGTCTATCCTGGGGCTCCTGTGTCAATATTGGATTAGTGCGAACGCACCACACGACAGGTGTGCGTTAGAGGATCCTCTCTCTTTAAAACCTATCTTAAAAAAGATAAATGGATGGGTAGCTATTTATATCCCGACTATATAAACTCGCCAGGGGCCGCACAGTTCTACTTCCCCTGAAAGTGCCGTTAAAGAGATCCAGGCAACATTTCTCCCATCCAGGCAAGGCTTCGTCATCGTACCATTTATTACTTCACATATGACCGATACAGGTAAGTTTTCTTTCAGTTTTCACTTCCAGGTGACTTGTATATAAATGTTTTGTAGATTGTTTTAGAAAGTTACACCATCTTATAGCACTGTTTAATTTAACTGGATTTCCCTTTTTCTCTTTTTCCCTTTTAGCGACTGGGTGAGAAAACACCTGGGATCTCTACATTTGGAATAAATTAATTTGAGAGCATAAAGCTTTACTGGAGACAACGCGTGTCATTTAAGTGGATAGGCGCAAGAAGAGTTCAGCAATTACATTTTGTCTCTAACCGCCGTAACGTCTAATTATTCCTGTATTTGCCTCACGTTGAGCCACACGTACAATACCTAAAGCTGAAGTTTTGTTCGTTCGGCTCGCGTTAAGCAGGTACAGATTTTCTACAGATCTGCAAACATACGAAAACTTCATAAAACATGGCGGAGTTTTAAAGACATGCGTGGTTCATCCACGCTCAAAATGTGGAACCTGACAGCGTCCAGTAGAACACCTCTAACATGAATTTGAACCACATTTTACAAAACTGAATTAATACTTCCCCGGGTATATATCCTACATAGGAATTTAGAACACCATATGTATACAATATTAGAGAGAGAAGAAATCCTCATGTATATGGAATATTTTACGGTGTTTTGTTTGATTTTGTAACGGCATTAAGAGTGTATAAGGGAATTACATAATAAAGCTGTATGTTTAGAAAACAACTTAATGAGCACAGACCTCATAATTTAAAAAAAGTAATATATGGATAATGGCCGAAATTGAAGGAAATTCTCTTTAACATCTAAAAGATTGCTGAGTTGATGTTAATGTAGCCTACAGAACTTTTTCTTTAAACAGAAACTCAGAATTACCCATATTTTCTTAAGGAATGTTTTTTTTTTTTTAAGGCAAATGAAGCAAGACACCCACAAGCCTAATATAGCCTACTGTGCATAGGTGGGAATCATATTCCTTTTTCAATAAGTACCTGCAGGCCCACACTACAATACAATCATATTTAAGAGAAACACACATTGAAAATCCATATATTTATGAAGGTTCTTTGAATTATTTCTACTTTAAAGATTTTCGGTGTTTGAAATTTTGCAATCTTTCCATTGTACTGGTTCCACCATAAAGGTTTTTTCTTTGATTTGTAAATGTATGATTTGAATGTTCTTTCTCACAGGCTATACTGACATGACTGGCATACAGTCATTCGACAATGTGACATGCAAAATGTTTAACAGCGCTAACGAGTCCTTACAGGAATCTTTTAAAACAACAGGCACAGACGAGCAGGAGGTTGTGTATCAGTCTGTCGCAGCTGCTTTTTGTCTTTAGTGTTCTACAGTAGCCTACACTTTCATTTCATAGTAGTGAGCGCCTTATCAAAATTAAGGAGAGAAGGCATAAAGCATATATATATATATATATATATATATACTTAGTGGTTATGTGTGCTTAGTAGGTAGAGCATGGCACTGACAACACTTTGGTTGTGGGTTGGATTCCCATTGGGGCCACATATACTGAAAAATGTATGCATTCATTACTTTAAGTCGCTTTGGATAAAAGCTAAATGGCATATGTTATTATATTATTATTACTTTTATGGGGCAATGGAGAGGAGTTATAAAATGTTACTATATGTGAAATATTAATTGAAAACTGGTTATTGGTCCACCGGAAATTGCCTGAATCAATGCTGTCACTTCCCATGTAGAAAACATTGTTAGGTCTACTGAACTCCAGCTGCTTCGGCTGAACCTTCAGGCTCCTCCTACAGCCAAATAAAGATTGTTTTCTCCTCAAATAGGGTTGACCATATCAAACCCCAGTATAATCAAATAAATACCTGTATATATTCTAATTTGCTGAATTATTTTGATTGTTTGTGTATGTAAGTCCTCCTTCCAGAAGTCCCATTTCACAGGTGGTCAACATTAAAATTGATAGTTATAGTTCTTTCAAATGTAGTCCATCATTAATATTTGATCATTTGTAGTCATTAGATTAGATTAGTCATTAGAACAAAAAGACTGTCAAAACATAAAGCTACTGTTGCTACTGTTCCAAGCATTACGTTGATTGCATGTCAGCGTAACTTGAAACAGTCAAGTTACACAAATATTATTATGCAAACATTAAACATTTGCCAAATGATATCAGTTTCATGCTTGAGTTCTATATTTGAGTCATTTCCACACACACACACACACACTCAGACAGACATGTGTACATATGCACACAAACACACAATAGGTGTACAAACAGGGGAAGGAACCTTGTCACATGATTTGAGTCTCATCGTTTTGAGCCTGTTTGTCTATTCTTTGACACATATTAGTTTTTCACACTTCAAACGGAGTGGATTGAGATCTCACAGCCTGCTTTTTGAAAACCTCACTGTCAGTTCTACTGCCACACTCTTAAACGTTTCCCCCCCCTGAATCTCACCTGTGGTCGGCTGTACATCACACTAATGAATGTGAACAGTGGTGAAAATTTCCATATGTCTCACGCCATTCAATGTAAAGCACCTTCAACATTGTCAATTCTCTTAGCTGCAATTTTGTTTCAACATGTGGAAACAAGAATACATTAAGTCAAACACCCTTCAGTGGTCACTCATGTTAAAAAAGACCCTGTCCCACAGATTCTATTGATATACTTTTTATCAAACAGTATTTCGCAAACTCTAAAGGCTGAACCTCAGGACATACACATGGTCCATTTTCCATGTTTGTAATTAAAAACGTACAGAAAAGATTAAATATTGATGTTTCTTTCAGACGCTACCTTTTGGGTAAAACCCAATGCCGAAAAACTCACCTAATGCTGTTCTGTTAACTGTAAAAACACAGAACCAATCATTTTGAGCAGAACTGATAATTTCGGTTTAATTTAAAACATTGGTCAGACATGATTTGATTACAGCACTGTTTCTCAGTGACACAGTGCTGCAAGCAGGTCCCTTTCCCCTTACATAGCCATTCCAGCCTTCTCGCTCTTCCCAGGGTTCCATAGGAAATATATTGCATTTACAGAGCCTGGACAACTGTTAGCTGCTGGTTAATTGGGAGACAATGGCCGCCCGTGGGCTGTATGCTGTTTTGAAAAACTGTTAAAAAGGTTACTAATGAGATATGCAAATGCCTTGGGGTTGTTTCGTGTTGATTATCCTCCATTAGCAGCGGCTGCTCTCGGAACAGAGAGAGAAGGGGAGCTCGTGGGACGCCCCCCCCCCAGTTCTTCTGTAAATCCCCACCTGCGTATTGCGCACGGTGTTGCACCACAGCACAAAGCTCTCAGAGAGCAGATGTTACCTGTGTGAGCTGTCACCGCCTGTTCAAATTTGTCCTTCGGAGGATTAGTTTCTATGGCAGCGACAAACACGTAGAATGGGTCATTTTGCTGTCTATTCACTGACTATTCAAACAATGCTCCCCAAAGCCAATCGAAAACAAGGCCTCCCTAACTTTATAGCCCGCTTTGACATCAGCCTTTAAGGAATCATGTTTTAATGAACCATGTCCTTTATTCAAACAGGAAGGCCTAGTAATGTCATTCTGTTCCACAATATGTTCTATGGATATATTCAGTTCTGCACCAAACACAGGAAGACT